>SJYC01128413.1:0-14271 GCA_006408675.1 Madoqua kirkii | reverse complement strand
GACTATATCTTTTTCAATATGTAGAAGTCTTAAATTTTATTCTTGAAATAATTAGTAATAATGATTTTCATTTTCACTTTCACTTAGCAGTTAGTATTTGCGATGGTGCTAATAGTTTCTAAGTTGTTAAGAACTCAAAACTCTAATTTATTATTTTATTCCATTATGATCTGAAATGTGATCTGTACATTTATTTTTGCAGCTCACTGAGGTATTTATGTGGTTTGATAAATGACCATTTTTTTATGACTCTTTCATCACTGCTAGAAGGAAGTTCCATCCCATTATTGTAGGGAATCCCAGTTTGTTAAATCACAATTTACATTGTTTATGTCCTTCTTGTCTTAATTTTTGTTCACTTTTCCAGTCAAAGATTTAGGTGTATTTAATTATCTCAGTGCTACTTTTTCTCCTTAATATCTATATAATGTAATTTATTTCAAAGAAATTTCTTTTGCATAAAAATCTAATATTTTTCACTATGCTTTTGATTCTTTATAACATGTGTTTTATGTTCTTTAAGCGTTCTTTTCTGAAGTTTGAGTCAGTTCTAGTAACAATACTGTGAGCCGTTTTTATTGCTGTTGTTGTCATGTCTTTCTCCATTTTTTTTAGTTTTAAAACGTTTTCTGCATGTGTATTATTAGATTTTAGAGATGTTTTTCAATAGCATGGAATTTAGTTGTGTGTGTTACAAGGGTTTACTCACTTTGAAAGCTGTCATTTAAGAGAGTTGTTAGAACATATATATTACCATATGTGAAACAGATCACCAGTCCAGGTTTGATGCATGAGACTGGGTACCCAGGGCCGGTGCACTGGGATGACCCAGAGGGATGGGATGGGGAGGGAGGCTGGAGGGGGACACTTGTGCACCCATGGCTGATTCATGTTAATGTATGGCAAAAACCACTACAATATTGTAAAGTAATTAGCCTCCAATTAAAATAAATTAATTAATTTTAAAAAGAGGGTTGTTAAACTCATTTGTATTTATTTTTAATGTCTACTGTATAGTCTTTTATTTTACATTATTTTATACATCCTGGTTTTATTAGTCTTTGTTTTATGGAGTATATGTCGCTATGTTCCCTAGTGTTTTTGAATAGTTACATTCTATTTGTGATTACTTAAAATGTTTGTGAGAGCAATATATAATCATATTTATCTAACTTTATCAGGAACAAAATTATATTTAAAACATTTAGTACATGGTTATTAAACTTCTAATCTGCTGTATGCACATTTCACTTTCTGTTAATATAATCTTTGGATTTATAGCTACAATATTCATGCTAAATTAGTAATTTTTATATTCTATTTCAATAATAATTTTCACATTGTTTTGTCTAGAGTTGGAGTTATGGCAATTCATCTCATTACCTGATTTTAGTATTTCAATCAGTCAGTTCAGTTCAACTGCTCAGTCATGTCCAACTGGTTGTGACCCCATGGACTGCAGCATGCCAGGCTTTCCTGTCCATCACCAACTCCCAAAGGTTGTTCATACTCATGTCCATTGAGTTGATGATGCCAAACAACCATCTCATCCTCTGTCATCCCCTTCTCTTGCTGCCTTCCATCTTTCGTCTTTTCCAGTGAATCAGTTCTTCATATCAGGTGGCCAAAGTATTGGTCCTTCAGCATCTGTCTTTCCAATGAATATTCAGGACTGATTTCCCATAGGATGGGCTGGTTGAATCTCCTTGCAGTCCAAGGGACTCTCAAGAGTCTTTTCCAACACCACAGTTCAAAAGCATCAATTCTTCGAGGCTCAATTTTCTTTATAGTCCAGCTCTCACATCCGTATATGACTACTGGAAAAACCATAGCTTTGACTAGATGGACCTTTGTTGGCAAAGTAATGTCTCTGCTTTTTAATATATTGTCTAGATTGGTCCTAACTTTTCTTCCAAGGAACAAGTGTCTTTTAGTGTCCATCTTTTAATACCATCAATCCTCTATTTCTGAGGTCTTCCTTTTTCTCCTTCTCCTCATTTCTTTGCTGTTGGGAGGTATGCCTTTAAGTAATTTTAAAAAAAGAAGTGAATAGGAATAACATGTTTTCTAACCCTAGCCTACCTAGTACAAACTGGCTGAGTGTGATTCTTGTGTTATAATTCATCTCAGAGTAGAAATACAAGAACTACCTGATTTATTTCCTTCATAGAAATCCCATGTTTTTCTTTATTTTTTTTTGAAACATGTATATTACCATATGTAACACAGATAATCAGTGCAAGTTCGAAGCATGAAGGAGGGTACTCAAAGTGGTGCTCTGAGACCACCCAGAGGGATAGTGTGGGGAGGGAGGTGGGAATGGGGTTCAGGATGGGGGACACATGTGCACTCATGGCTATTTCAGGTTGATATATGGCAAAACCCACCACAATATTGTAAAGTAATTATTCTCCAACTAAAATTAATTAAAAATCACTGAATATATATAGTATTCTTCTCTTTATTCAAATAATTTCTAAAAAGGTGATAGCACTTTTTTTCTGTGAGAATGGCATTTAATTGATTAGGAAACTAGCAGATCTTTTTGATCCGTATAGTTATGAGTCCTTTCCATCTGAGCACATTCAATTTTTGTCTTATCATTGGTTATGGCTGCTATTTCTTGTCTTCTAATGCGGTTTTCAGAAATGTTAACCATCGACATATTAGCTTTCGATTTTCTTTCTTCCAGTTTTCTCATGGTTTTTATCTCTTTCTCTTTGCGGTCAGGTAGTGCATCTCACATTACTGTTGTGATTTTCTGCTTTATCAATTATGCGTATTTACTGCCTCTCCTGTGCTGTTGGATTCTGTGATTATAGTTTCAGTCGTTGTTAAAACTTTCCAAAAAAACCTCATCCATTTTTATTTCATTCTGTCCTTCCACCTCATTGGGTCCTATCATATTTATTACCTTTTCCTACAGCCATCTGTCCTCATGGCTTTCTGTTTATTTCATGGGTGCCAGATCTTTGGGCTCTCTGTTGAGAAACAAAACAGTTTTCTCAGGTTTTCTCCTGTATCTCACAGTAGATTATCTCTGGGGTCTTTAGGATCATTTTTCTTTTCCTTTGTTTGTCATTTTGTCCCCCTATGAAGCCTATAACTTTTTTCACACTAGTTATCCTTCTAAGTTTCTTAGAACCTTCAGTTTGTCGATATTCAAGGATATTGCCTTCCTCTGGCTTTCTTCCAAGTGTATTTATGTGGTGATGGGTCAGCTTTACAGCTAGAGGGCAAAGTGATGTGAATAGCTCACCATATGATTTCTAGCTTCTTAAACATTCATCTATACAGTGGTCCTAAACTGAGGGTGACTGTGTCTGCCAGGGGACATTTGATAACATCTGGAGACCTTTTTGATTGTTACACATTGGGGAGGAGTGTATTTCTAGTGATGGGAGGCCAGGGATGCTGCTGAACACCCTATAATGTATAAGATACTACCCACAAAAATGAATTGTGTGGCCCTAAGTGTGAATAGTACCACAACTGAGAAACTCTGATCTATGACAGCTCTATGATCTATTCTGCTAAGGTGGCATTTTACCTAGTCCCTGGACCTTTCTGATACTCTGAGTCAGTGGAACGTATTCAAAATGCAATTTTCAGTGTCTTTCGCTTCCCCCAAATCCCTTTTTTTTTTCTTTTCCAGATAGAGCCACTTTATGTTCCAAGATGTGGTTCACCATTTCCAGCTCTCCCTGTTTCATGCCCACAGAGGTGCTGTCTCTCAAAGGATGTAGTGTCAGGGTATTAGGAGTGGCAGTATGAGAATGGGTGGGTCAGGGAAAGGCTTCTTCATTCATTTAGCCATTTAGCAGATGCTTAATTAGTGTGCACATGTACCAAACATTATGCTACAGCCTCCTCAAAGGGCAGTGTCCATGTATTATTGACATGGCTGTTTGGTGGTCTGCTTAGGCTCTGAATTAGGCAGACAGTGAGGAGATATGTTTTAGGGCTTTAAGAGATGAAGCCTGGCATCTCGAGGCAAGACTCTGCCAAGTTTTTCTCTAGCAATATCAGCTGTCTCATGATTAGCAAACATTCCTACCACATTCTGGTTTTTTTTAATTATGAATTTTTATGTGTCTTCTTCTGTCATCTGAATATTTTAGTGGGAAGTTGACAAAGACTGCATCAGGGGTAATAAAAAGACACATTTTAGAGCTCTGTCTGATTTTTAATAAGTACATAATATGCTTCCCCCACCAAACTCTTCACTCTTTGAAAGAACAAACTACACTTCATTTTGTCTCTGTAACCCTCATGGAATCCTGTGTAATGATGTTTGGCAACTGCTTGTTCAATGTGAGATTTTATCTGCAGTCGTAACATAAGGGCCAGAGAGGATTTACCACATTCTTCTTATATAGTGTAGCTTAAAGGATGGGTTAGTGATTCAGCTCTAGAGATGGAGTTGGTAGAGACTCTAGGCAGTGTCACCTGTCGATCTAACGTGGATGTTTTGACTCTCATCTCTGCAGAACATTTTAGGCTGCTTTCCTCAACATCATCTGCAGAAAAGCCAGTAAGAGGCCCAGCAGTAGCAGCAGTTATAGCTACTTCCTTTTTGCATTTTACTGGCTAGAAATATGTAAACTCCAGGACCATCTGGCCAATAAGAAGAAGTTAAGGCAGTCATCATAAATATGGGGATAGATCATGTAAGATTGCTATGGAGTAAACTTCCTCCCTTTCTAAGTGAGCCCTGAAGGAATTATACCAGTGGCATGAACATCTGGAGCCCCTCAGGGAAGCATGGCAAGGAGACACTGTATAATTCAATGGGCTGGACAAGCTTTAGGGTGTGTCTGCAAAGCACTTGGACATGGAAGCCGAAGCAGGACAGCAGAGAGGATAAGGGGCAGGTAAACATCTCTCCCCCAGATGAAGGCAAGAGTGCACACCTGGGTATTCCCAGCACCATTTTCCTGTGCATTTCCCAGTAAGAGCACTTGTTTTAAGGCTGAGAGTCACTTCCCTGGGCCACAATTACCATCAATATGTACATGGCCTGCTGGGATATGACCTTGGACTTGGGTTTGGAAATCTTGTTTATAGTTCTGACTGCCCCTCATCAGCTGTGTGACCTGTGGTAAGTTCCTTTCCCTCTCTGGGCCTCTACTGCCTCATGTGTAAGTAAGGAAAGTGGATGGAATCCATGAAATTCTGATTCTGTGACATGGAGAGGCATTTTCCATCATTGTATAGAAATGCATTTTTGGTCAGCAAGTTTGGCAAGGCTGTTGAGAGCTTTGTCACACTGGTAAGTCGATGCAGGCAGAGGGTCACACCAGCTGCAGAATCTATGTGTGAGAGCAAAGCTGCTTCCTTACTCTCTTTTCAAACCACTCCCTTCTACCCGGAGCACATTGGGCAAGTGACTGATTCCACCCACTTTCAATGACAAGCATTGTCTTGCAAGTCATTGAAAATCCTGTCTGTCTCAGTACCAACCCTGTCACTTGGTTTTTAAGGACCAGAGTCATCCTCACATGGTGGGGTGTCAAAGGGAGTCACTGTTATAAAGGTAACAGTATAGGGATGACACTATTATATATTTGGATTCTATGGTAATAACCATCATTTATTGAGTACTTATGTGAATACAGAATGGTACCAAGGGCTTTACTTAAATAATAGTAATAGTAGCCAATGCTTTTTATAACCACACTAATAGTAGTTAATACTTTTTAAGGCTTATTCTGTGCCAGTGCCAGCAAGATATTCTTGTAAATACTTTTTATGCATGTGTGTTAGTCGCTCAGTCATGTCTGATTCTTTGCGACCCCTTAGACTATAGCCAGGCTCCTCTGTCCATGGGATTTTCCAGGAAGGAATACTGGAATGGTTTGCCATTCTCTTCTCCAAGGGATCTTCTTGACCCAGGGGTTGAACCCGGGTCTCCTGCATTGCCGGCAGATTTTTTACTAACAGGGAAGCTCCCCTTGACAGTTATGAGGATTCAGGGATTGTATTTAATATTTATATTAAATCAATTATAAATATATATTTATACTAAATATATAATTATATATTTTAATCTAATCACTGGATCCTCATAAGTATCAACTGCAATAGGTACTGTTATTATTAGCATTTTGCTGATGATAAAACTGAAGCACAGAGAGGTTAAGTGACTTTGCCAGTGTCACACAGCTTGTGAAGAACATAGCTGGGCCTGAACTCACATAATCTGACGCCAGAGTCCATGCTTTTAACCAAGACATTATATAGGTTCCATTGTTTATTTGTTTTTGTTTTTTCATTATTGCAACAGTGTATAGTATTTAAAATGTAATTGCCCCGGTTTTACAGGTACACAAGCTGGGCCTCAGAAGGAGTAGGTAACTGCTGCAGGTCACACAGCTAGAGCTAGGATTTAAATTCAGGGACCAGTGACTTTAAGCCCAGGTTTCTAATCACTGACTCTTGTCAACAAACTCTGATGAAACAGCCCCAGGAGATAGCTATATCTGATCTTATCCTGGCAACCCATGAGATGATAGTGTGGAGGCTCAGAGAAGTGAAGTATCTCACTTGGGGTCGCATCTGACTCTATACGTCCTTCTCCAGCCCCTGATCACTCATCCATACCTTATTCTACGGCCCCAAAGAATGTACACCTTCCATTCCCCACCAAAAGATGAAGCTGGACACGAAAATATTTATAGCGGAGAAGACACAGTGACTGATATCCTCACTTTGCTGGAAAGGACAGATAGGAGACGCCTTTTCTGAAAGCAGCCTTTGATGGGGGAGAGGAAGACAACAAGAAGACAGCAAGTCCCTGGGTGGGAGGAGAAGACATGATGGATTGCGGAGAGCTTGCGCAGAAGGCGGAAGCTGAGGTGGTTGACGTCAAACCTGCCGCTGCACAAATTTAACTGGGAACGGGTTTCATTTAATGCTGCACACCTCTTCTGCATTGAATCAATTTTCTTTCTGTAAATTTGGGTTTCCCGCAGCACAGATGCTTTTCCAGTGCAGCCTCACTGCCAAGAGTCCAGTTTCCATCCAGAGAAGGGGGAGGGGTTGGATCTCCATCCATCTCGCCAAGAGCTATTGAGCAGCCCCAGCTCCAGTCCGAATCAGCGCAAATGTGTGTGCTGGAGAGGACCCATGGGTTGCGTGGCGGTGGGCATGTCACAGGTGGAGACTGCTGGGCTGCAGTTGGGCTTGAGCAGAGAGTTGAGTCCCCTCACCCTGATCTGCAACCCTTAGCCTTGTCTGGCAGCCCTGTAGCCCTTGGTTGAAGACAGAAGAGACTGTTCGACTCTTCTAGTCACGCGTAGTTTGGGAGACAGCGAGAGGACCGTCGCAATGCAGAGGCTGCTAAGGCGGTCCTCTGGACTCTCAGGCTGGGCGTGGAGCGGGCAGAATAGAAAGGGTGGGTGAACTTTCAGGAGCCGGACAAACCGGTCAGCAAGTGTGATCTTTCAGCCCATTTTCTTTTATGGAGTGGGAGGCAGGCGGGGGCTGGACAGGGCTTTATTCGGGTAGACTTGGTATGATTCAAAATGAGGCAGAGGCCAGGGATCAGGCCAGAGCTGAGGATGTCAGTGATGGGTGACCTCCATGACTTGGATTATTAAGGCATTTTTTTAGTCACCATAGAGACCCTGAGGTATTTTGGACTGAAAGGTGGTGGCAGGAAGAGGGCAAGAACCCTTTATTTTGGTGGCTGGGAAAATAAAATAAGCCTAAGAACTAAATTTGGAGTGAAGAGAATGCAGCTTGCCTTCTTGCGGTTGCACTAATTTGCTCTGTGACCTGTGTGAATCATGTCACATCCCTGGGCCCCCTATGATGGGGATATTAGCTGCTCTGCCTCCCCCACAGGGTTGACACAAGGATCAAGCAAAGCGCATCTCAAACAGAGATAACATCACGAACATGGCAAATCCCACACCTTGTTCTTTGTGGAGAGCTGTAAAGTGACTAATAGAGAAGGCTGGGATCAGAGAAATGTCACACCTCCCCAACCTGAGATTCACCTGTGCCCCTATGAGGCCTCGTGGGAAGGAGGGAGTCCTTTCTGGTAATGGTAAGGCCAGAATGGATTATCCAGGTCCCACTTTGTGATGGAAAATGGCCAGAATCCCAACCTTGGTGTGTGGGCTGTTCCTGCTAGATAATATTTTCATCTTAAACTCCTGAATAAATTTTTCTGCACCAAGGCAAACATTTCTTTGCTTCCTCTGTCACAGGCAGTTGCTTGCCCTGGACAGCAGTCTGAGGAATGATTGATTCTCAGTGAAGTGATGCTGATCCATGACTGCCCAGAAAATGAGTGATGGACGTGAGGAAGGGTGGGGTTGAAGGAGACTCATGGGTCAGCTAGCCCAGCTCTCTCATTTTATTGTAATACTGGCTTCAGCGTATCCATCACTAAGGCATGTGATGCTTGTGTTCTTTCTTTGCATTATCTCATATAGTTCTGTGAAGTCAGGACCTTTACTCTGTCCTCTACAGATGAGGAACTTGAGTCATAAAGAGGTTAAGTAAGGGCGGAGGTCACACAGCTAGAAGGGGAAGAGACAAAATTTGAGCCGGGTAGGTTATGCTGTTGGCTAAGGATATCCAGCCGGTGGCAAAACTGCGTCAGAGGCACAGAATTTCAGAGCTAGCAAGAAATTTAGGGTTTCTCAGCATTCATCGCCTCCTTGCCTAAGTGAAGATCCTGGGAGGGAGAAAGGGAAGGCTGTTCTGAGGCCTCCCAGTGAGTCACTAGCAGAGCAAGGATGTGAACTCACATCTCCTACCTATCCACCAAAGCCCATTCTTTTACTTAGACTCCTTAAGTCCAGATGTATCCAGACTCAATGTCTTCCTTACTCATGCTCCTCCCTAAGAAATGAGAGAGCAGAAGAGAACTGACAAATTCTCTCTTCTAAGATGGCGTATGAGACAGCTAATAAAGGGGACTTTTCAAAACGGGTGAGTCTTTGAGCCAGTGATTATATGGGCAGAAACCTACAATTCACTCTCTCCACGTGAAGTCGCATGAGAGATACATCTTGCAAACCCAGAAACATGCTTGGCCAAAACAAAAGAATATAGTCAAATCAGTAGTATCAACAACAACAAAACGGCAATTTACATTGTCTATCATTGCCTCCTGTGATGGTATGCTCCAGAGTACACACGGGAAGGGAGATGTGAAAGACATGCGTTCAGTCGGTCTTGATTCCTACAGTGTTTCTTAAATATTTTGCCACATTAAGTGATGTGCCAGTGACTAAAGATTTGAACTTTTACATATAGCACAATTGCTGTCTATACATATTCCTGTCTAGTGTTGATATAAATGGTATCATTTACTATATTATATTTAATGAGAGATTTAAGGGTTTTTCAAAGATAGTTTTGATTAATCACTGTTTTCACTCTTTTCTCTGATTTCAGAAATTAACTCCTCAGTGAGCATCCCCAAAAGGGTTTTTTTTTGCTGCCCAAATGGCTCCTAAGCCGGACTACTCCAGCGATATTCCATCACTATTCCCTTGTTTAAGGCAGCAAAGACTCATTGAAGAAAAACCTCAGCTCATTATCAGTATGTTAATATGGACTTATTTGCAAAAGAACTTGAAGCTTGAGGGCATGAGATATGACACATATATATATCTGATTATGGAGGATAAATGAAGAAAAGGTTGAAGAATATGGAAGACCAGATTAGGGATATCAAGCTAAAAGGTGAGATGGGAGAATGCAAAATCTATATTCCCCATCTCATAGGTTATTTTAGGGCAGCCCTACCAATGTCCTCTCCTCCAAATATTGTGCTTTATTTGTTTTTCCTTCTGTCCTGGAAATTGGCACCTGGTATTTGAGTCCACCTTCTTTCTGCCATTCCTCTTGCTTTTGAACTGAAATGTTCCCTGGCGATGATTCTTTTTTTATTTAATTCTTTTTTGTTTTATTTTGATGTGGACATTTAAAAAATCTTTATTGAATTTGTTATAATATTGCTCCTGTTTTATGTTTTGCTTTTTTTGGCTGAGGCATGTGGGATCCTAGCTCCCAGACCAGGGATGGAACCCAGACTTTGGAAAGTGAAGTCCTAACCACTGGACTGCTGGGGAAGTCTCAGCAGTCAATGATGCTTAATTGTCATTATCTAGTCCCTTGAATTTATAATGAATACAAACTCATTCATCTCTTCTGAGAAGTATGCACATGTCTTTGAAGTTTACCTAGATGTATAGAAGGTCTTTTGGCCCTCAAGTTAGAAGCCTCTAGTTCATCTAATGGAATGTATAATGAAGTGGAGTGGGGGTTAGGTCCTAGCCCTGGTTTTTACCAATTACCCATTATGTATATTTGAGTGAAATCTCTTCTCTGAGCATGAATTTTTCAATTTATAGAGTTAGGGGGTGACTTGAGATGGTGTGGACAGTGCAGAGAGGCCCTGGGAAAACGAACTGGGGCAGGAGATGCTACCAGTAAGGTTCTTCACTCTCCATTCTTGAATCTGAGCAATTTCTGACTATTGGAGTTCAGTCTGGTTACTGCTGGGAATCAGAAGGGCCCAGAGTTTTCTGGCTGGTTCCCTTTATGCAGTGGGAGGGAGCAGTCAGGCTTCCTTTTGGGGTGAGTGACTCCCAGTGCCCCTGGCCATGCTTGAATATTCATGTTCTTTCTTCTGCCCACTGCATTGTTCAGTCTTCCCAGCTGGCTTGTCTCCTGGGGCTGAGACCCTGGCTCCTTTAGGAGAAGGTCAGGCTCTATTACTGCTGAGTGGAACAGCTTGATTTTGCTTAATTGCTCCAAAAGAATGGTGCCCAGGTTGAAGAAGCAGGAGGCGGAGAGAGACTGGAGGATGGATGCTCAAGCTCAGCTGTGGCCCTTTTGAGAAGTGAAAGAAAGATTTATGATGCCATTTGTCAACTGGAAAATGGATGGAGGTACCCAGACGCGTGAACTCCGTGTTTGAAGTAGGAGGTTATGGTAATAAATGGGGCCCCTGGAGATGTCACTGTTGGAGGTGGGGATCACCTCTCTTAACCGGGGTGATTCCCAAGCCCCCTCCTTTCTCTCTGTCCTCTGATGGGCGTTCTTTGTCCCCCTGCTGAGTCTGTCACTCTGTTTTGAGGACAGCCAACTGCTGATTGATTATCTGTATTTATAAAGGGGAGTGTCATCATGGTGAGAAGAAATCTTTCATGTGAGTGTCCTAGAAAAATGAAACAATGAAAAATGCAAAAGCAATTTATTGTAGGGTTCAGTTTTCTCATGCTTTGAACTATTGGGAACATCCTATATGCATATGATCGCCCCACATTTTATGTCCACTTTAGATTTCTCCTCATTTAGAACTGTCCAGTCAGTCAAAGTGAAAGTGTCAGACATTTGGTCGTGACACTTTGTGACCCCATGACTGTAGACTGCCAGGCTCCTCTGTGCACGGAATTCTCCAGGCAAGAATACTAGAGTGGGTAGATATTCCCTTCTCCAGGAATCTTCCCAACCCAGGGATAGAGCCTTGGTCTCCTGTACTGCAGGCAGATTCTTTACTGAGCTACCAGCATTTGGAGGATAAGGAGGAACTAGATATCCTCTCAAAGAATGTACCTACAATATTCAATGGGATACTACTCCTGGAAAAAGGTCTCTGAAAGCCAGGATACCAAGATTAAATACTCTCGAAACCACTGTATACACATCATGGCCTCACTGTTTAAACACACACTGGCCTGTCAAAGGTGGGGAAAGCCCTGAAGTAGAAAATGCAGTTTGAAAGTTTCCCATCCTTTTATTACAGATCCTTCTTCCTTCCTTCTTTTCTTTTGCATGATGCTGACTAACCACCTGCAGATTTAGGCTTATTCAAAACCTGCTTTGGAAAGCCTTAATGTCATTAATAGGAATCGGCAATAGCAAATATCCAAACCAATCCAGTCCTCCAAATGAAGTGTGGCTTAGATGTTTTCCAGCCTGGCACTGGTGTAGACTTGATGTATGACTTTTGCAAACTTGCCACATCTCATTTTTTAAACATTCTTAATATGTAGCATTTATCCTGTTTAGAATGAGCCCTTACTAGACTATGGTATAACTGGTTTTTATTATTGTTTAATTATTTATGGCTGTACTGGACCTTTACTGCTTCACATGGGCTTTCTCTAGTTGTGGTGAGCAGGGATTGCTCTTTATTGCAGTGCACAAGCTTCTCATTGCTGTGGCTTCTCTTGTTGTAGAGCTCCAGCTCTAGAGACTGGGCTCAGTAGTTGTGGTACATGGGCTTAGTTGCTCCACATCATGTGGGATCTTCCTGGACCAGGGATCAAATCTGGGTCCCCTGCATTGCAAGGTAAATTCTTAACCACTGGACCACCAGGGAAGTCCTGGCCTCTGGTTATAAGTGGATTTGTTGTGGTAACACTGTTGTTTAAAACCTGAAGTGTAATTAACATAAAGTACTTCAGTTAAGTTCAGTCGCTCAGTCGTGTCCGACTCTTTGCAACCCCATGAATCGCAGCATGCCAGGCCTCCCTGTCCAACACCATCTCTCGGAGTTCACTCAGACTCACGCCCATTGAGTCAGTGATGCCATCCAGCCATCTCATCCTCGATCATCCCCTTCTCCTCCTGTCCCCAATCCCTCCCAGCATCAGAGCCTTTCCAATGAGTCAACTCTTTGCATGAGGTGGCCAAAGTACTGGAGTTTCAGCTTTAGCACCATACCCTCCAAAGAAATCCCAGGGCTGATCTCCTTCAGAATGGATTGGTTGGATCTCCTTGCAGTCCAAGGGACTCTCAAGAGTCTTCTCCAACACCACAGTTCAAAAGCATCAATTCTTCAGCACTCAGCCTTCTTCACAGTCCAACTCTCACATCCATACATGACCACAGGAAAAACCATAGCCTTGACTAGATGGACCTTAGTCGGCAAAGTAATGTCTCTGCTTTTGAATATACTGTCTAGGTTGGTCATAACTTTTCTTCCAAGAAGCAAGCGTCTTTTAATTTCATGGCTGCAGTCACCATCTGCAGTGATTTTGGAATCTCCCAAAATAAATTCTGACACTGTTTCCACTGTTTCCCCATCTATTTCCCATGAAGTGATGGGACCAGATGCCATGATCTTCATTTTCTGAATGTTGAGCTTTAAGCCAAATTTTTCACTCTCCTCTTTCACTTTTATCAAGAGGCCCTTTAGTTCCTCTTCAATTTCTGCCATCAGGGTGGTGTCATCTGCATATCTGAGGTTACTGATATTTCTCCTGGCAATCTTGATTCCAGCTTTTAGTCGGCAAAGTAATGTCTCTGCTTTTGAATATGCTGTCTATGTTGGTCATAACTTTTCTCCCAAAGAGTAAGCGTCTTCTAATTTCATGGCTGCAGTCACCATCTGCAGTGATTTTGCAGCCCAAAAAAGTAAAAATAAAGTCTGACACTCTTTCCACTGTTTCCCCATCTATTTCCCATGAAGTGATGGGACCGGATGCCATGATCTTCGTTTTTTGAATGTTGAACTTTAAGCCAACTTTTTTACTTTCCTCTTTCACTTTCATCAAGAGGCTTTTTATATATTTCATATATATCATATATAATTTGATCAAATTGTAAGTGCAGTTGAGTTATAAACAAGGCTTGATGTATAGACTGATTGGTTTTCTATATCAAAGTCAGGGCTTTTACAGGGAAATAGTAGATATTGTGATCTGGAATGAAGACATTTTGGTTGGACTAATATGAATGTCTTATATATATACTTGTAAATTCCCATAGATCCTTCTAGCAAGGAAAATAACCTCTCTTCAATTGCTGAGAAGAACAAATTTTACTTGCCTGGAAATTGTACAAAAATCTCATCTGTATGAAGTTACTTTCATCTTATCCACTCCTAACTGGCTTCAGGCCAAGAAACAGGGCCA
The DNA here is from genome assembly GCA_006408675.1 of Madoqua kirkii. Lineage (NCBI taxonomy): Eukaryota > Metazoa > Chordata > Mammalia > Artiodactyla > Bovidae > Madoqua > Madoqua kirkii. The sequence continues at coordinate 382 of SJYC01128413.1, read as the reverse complement.
GACATCAGCACAGTCTGAGCAAGGAAATGCAGCCTCTGTTTCATAGCCAAACATATCACATTATTCAAAGGGCATGACTACTATGTACCAGTAGGAAAGGGGAGAATATTTGTGAAGGAGATATTTAGGGTCTTATATTGTGGAATGGAGCAAACTGGCATAGGATGAACAGGCAAGAAGTTACTGACATGGGACAAAGTCACTCATGACTTGGGATTTAATCTTCTTTCCTAGAAAGACATATGTGTGTTAAGTATGTCCATTTCCAGGGACTGGCATGTTGGTGAAGTTTTCAAGCAAAAACACTTGCCTAAATCTGATGGTTCAGATGGTAAAACGTCTGCCTACAGTGCGAGAGACCTGGGTTCAATCCCTGGGTCAG
>SJYC01128411.1:0-23343 GCA_006408675.1 Madoqua kirkii | reverse complement strand
AAACTATATACACTATCCTTTAATAAATCATGAATAAAAAACTTGAATAAAAAACCATGAATAGAATTTATGAATAAAAATATTCATTAAAATATAAATATATTCTTATATATACTCTCTCTATATATATACCTCTATATGTATTTCTGTAACTGAATTACCCTGCTGTATAGCTTAAACACTGTGTTGCATGCCTGAATCAACTATACTTCAATTAAAAAAATAATAAATAGCAAAAAGAAAACTAGAAAAAAACAAATTGGAAAATGTTCCTTCTCTTTCTAATTTCTGAAAGAGTTTGTTTAACATTGGTAATACCTCCTATTTCAATATTTGGAATAATTCATTAATGAGACCATCTAGATCTGTATTTCTTCATGAGAAAAACTTTAATAATGCATTCAATTTTGGTCATTATTTCATGAGTGTGGCTAAGTTATTTTTTCAATGAGTATGGAAGAACTAAGGAGAAAACGGTCAGTATCTCTCAAAGGGCTAAACAAAAGGGAATGAGTTCAGAGAGAGGAACCTCTTGAGGTCTATTAGAGATGTCCAGCATTTGAACTGTTTTAGTATTCTGAGAGAGAGGCTGCTTTATAATAATGGTGTTAAACACCAAGAATGTAGCTCTGGTGTCATTAAGGACTGGAAGAGATCCATCTCCAGTCTGGAGAAAAGTTTCTCCAAGCCAATTAAAGGAGAAGATGGGGAAGATCCCCTGCAATTCTTGGGAACCCCCTTTTGGAGAATTGGGAGTAAGTTAGAAAGGTTGGTTAGAGAACTGTCATTTCAATTTGTAACAATCTCTTTTCCAATGTCCTGGCTCTTTGCAATAACACCAGAAATCAGGAGAGTTTGGTTTTGATTAGGAACCCTCATTTGATAGAGTGTAGACTAAAAACTGATTGCCAGCTTAGCTAAATTAGGAGTGGACATCATTTCAATCCTACCCTGCTCTTTTTTACTGAAAGGAAAAGGTCCTAGCTCAGCAAATTAATAAACATATAGTTAAAAGCTACTGAGCCTCCCTGGTGGCTCAGGCAGTAAAGAATCTGCCTGTGATGCAGCAGACCAGAGTCTGATCCCTGGGTCAGGAAGATCCCCTGGAGAAGGGCATGGCAACCCACTCCAGTCTTCTTGCCTGGGAAATCCCATGGACAGAAGAGCCTGGTGGGCTAAATCTATGGAGCTGCAAAGAGTCAGACAGGACTGAGAAAATAACAGTTTACTTACTTTTACCAAAAGCTACCAGAGCAGAATCAATATCTGAAGGAAGACCAGAATTTCCTTTAAAGACAACCTCAAGGTGCTTGTAATAATCATGAACAGATTTTTCAAACTTTTGTATTGCAAGACTGAATTCTGTTTCAATCAATGAGCTTCAAAAAAGTCCTAGGAATTGCTAGGTTGATATATTGGAATGACTATACTAAATTCTTCAGCAAATCTGTGAGGATATTCAGTTAGTTTGGGAACATCTTTGACTATGGTTTGTAGTTTTAGCCCAAGGAGTATAAGAAATTAAGAGTTTAACCTTTGGATTTTCAGATGGCTTAATTTTAAAGGGACAGGTTCTGACCAGTTCAGAGGAAGATGGAGTGGAAAGATTTTCAGAGAAAGGGGGAAGTTTGGCAAGATACTTAGTATCAGAGAATTGAGGCTACTATGGAGGCATAGGTGCCATAGAAGGGAAAGGGGCAAAGTCTGACCCCAAGGATCTGAGGTAGACAAGATGGTCCTGGAGGCAGAGCCTGAAACAAAGAAGCCAAAAAGAAGACCCTGGACTCTGGGAGCCATTTTACCTCTCTTTGTGGCTCAGAGGTTAAAGTGTCTGCCTCCAATGTAGGAGACCTGGGTTTGATCCCTGGGTTGGGAAGATCCCCTGGAGAAGGAAATGGCACCCCACTCCAGTGTTCTTGCCTGGAAAATCCCATGGACAGAAGAGCCTGGTAGGCTACAGTCCATGGGGTCGCAAAGAGTCGGACACAACTGAGTGACTTCACCTCACCTCACCTTGCCTCAGTTAATCCCAAAATATTATTCTTTAGTGAGGCAATTTCAGACTCCTGACATTAGGAAGCTTCAGAATACTAATTGAAAGAAGCATTCCACAGTATTCTGAAAAACTTTGAGCCATTGTAGTCTAATTCTGTTTTAAGGGAATAGAGTTTGGGGATTCCAAAAGTTCCCCATAAAGGCTATTTATCTTTTAAATTGCCTTTGATCATCAGATCAGTCCATTTAATTAGAAATGCATATGAGGAAAGATTGTGTTTTTGTTTTCTCAGTTGTGCTGCGTGGCTTGCAAGGTCTTCGTTCCCTAACCCAGTATTGAATCCAGGTTATAGCAGTGAAAGCACAGCGTCTTAACCACTGGACTCCCAGATTGTGATGTTTAGACATAAGATCAAATGGAGTTCCTGTGAGGGGGCATCCTCAAAATACTTAGATAACTGAGATCCCATTTTCTAGAGGTCTTTTTTTCTCTAAAGAACAATTTTCAAGCAGCTTAAACAGCTGACAGCACAAATGGCTCAATTCAAAGTTTGCAAGCCAAAGAAGATAACTTATTCTGGAAGGAGTCAGGTCTCCAGAAGACAGTTCTTTTAAAGGGACAGACTATGAGCTGAAAAACCAGCACAGTTTCATTTGAAGCAGCCCCTTCCCAATGGAATTGAGCTGAAGGTATTCTTAGCCAGCTTTGGTTGAGTATCCACAGACTTCACACAGAACAAGGCCTAACCAGGATGAAACCTTTAAATAGATCCCAAGTAAAGCCTGTGCTCAGTTGCTCAGTCATGTCAAATTCTTGGTGATGCTATGGACCATAGCCCACCAGGCTGTGTCTAGAGGATTTTCCAGGCAAGAATACTGGAGTTGGTTGCCATTTCTTCCTCCAGGGGATCTTCCTGAACCAGGGATTTAACCTGTATCTCTTGCTTGGTAGGTGGATTCTTTACCAGCCAAGCCATCAGGGAACCCCAAATAAAACCTAGAGAGCTTCAAATGCAAAGAAGGTATGAGCCTGGACCCAGGAGAAAGATGTGCTTTCAAATGCCAGGGTCAAGGAGAAAAGCAGTGAGTGACAATGGGCTCAGCTGTGGATACGGCACCTGTTTGCTTACCAGCCACTGAGCTGTGAGGGTAGTCTCTGGTCCCTACACATGCCACCAAAGTGTTGATCTGAAACAAAGAGACTGTTAGATATTTCTCCGGCCAAGATGGATTTATTCAGAATGAGCAGAGAACTGTACAATGGAGAGCCACATGCAAGTCTCCACGTGGCAAGAGAAGGAGGATGCTTTTACGGAGAGGAAAACACTTGGGAGGGCTACAATAAGCAGCGTCCATGGCTTTTCACTGCCTGAGTCCTTGCCAAGAAAGAAGAGGAAACTTTTTCTTGTTGGATTCTGCTTTTGTCCTAAGGCATGGGAGCTCCCTTTCTGGTTTCTGAGCTCTATTTAATTGAGGTTTCTGTTTATTATTTTTTCACATTTCTGATAGCCTGATATGTTCACTGGGAGCCTTCCCCCTAGCAAATCCTGAACTCTAATTGTTATATTAATTTACAGTGAGACTACAAAAATAGCTGCTATGAATTTCAGATTTCTGCTCAGGTTTATATCTTCCCAAGACATTCAGCTTTAGAAATAGGCAAATTCCTAGGGGGCAGAATGGTCCCCCACCAGATTCACTTTCATTCTTCCTTACTCACTGAAATGTTGCCTCCTTATTTCCAATGTTGTCTCCCTGGTCTTGTGAGATTTACATGGTGTTTTCTGGTTTCTGTTCTCCAGCTATGGTTCCCTGCCTGTGAAAAGCCCAAATTATCAGTGTTAGTTTGGAACTGCGATTAACAATTGCCCTCAGTAACAAAATAGCTGCCACTGTGGATTCAGTCTGCATTTCCCTGATGACTAACAAGGTTGAGCATCTTTTCATGTGATTGTTGGTCATAGGTCTATCTTCTCTGTGATATACCTGGCAAAAAACTTTTGTCCTTTTTAAACTGGGTTTTCATCTTTCTATTGTTGGATTTTAAGAGTTGCTCATACATTCTGGGGACTTTCCAGGTGGTGCTAGTGGTAAAGAACCGACCTGCCAATGCAAGAGATATAGGAGACACAGGTTTGATCTCTAGGTCTGAAGATCCCCTGGAGGAAGAAATGGCAACCCACTCCAGTATTCTTGCCTGGAGCATCCTCATGGACAGAGGAGCCTGACGGGCTATAGTCTGTGGTATCGAAAAGAGTCAGATACAACTGAGCCACTAAGTACACACACATACACACACAGAGGTGTCACTAGACATAAGAGATGTAGTTCAGTCCCTGGGTTGGAAAGATCCCCTGGAGAAGGAAATGGCAACCTGCTCCAGTATTCATGTCTGGAGAACCCTATGGACAGAGGAGCCTGGCAGGTCACAGCCCACAGGATTGCACAGAGTTGGATATGACTGAAGCAACTCAGCACACAGTGCATATATTCTGGACACAAGCTCCTTATCAGATATATAATATCAAAATATTTTCTCCCAATCTGTGATTTATCTTTTCTGGTTTTTTTGGAAACACAAATGTTTTTAACTTTAATGAACTCTTTATATCCTTTTTTAATTTGTTCTTGTGCTTTTGCAGTCATACCTGAATTTTTTCCCCTAACTCAAGACTATGAAGATTTATTCCTAATTTTTTATAAAGTTTTAGAGTTGACATTTAGATCTATTATCCATTTTGTGTTATTTTTTTGTAAGTGGTATGAGTAGAAATCCAATTTCTTTCTTTTGTGTGTGGGTGCTATTTGTCCCAGCACATTATTGGGAAGCTATTCTTTCCCCATTGACTGGTCTTGGCATCTTTATCAAAAATCAACTGGCCATAGAGATACGGGTTTTATTTCGGACTCAATTATATTCCTTTGATCTACGTGTCTATCCTTGTGCCAATGCCAGACTATCTTTATTTCCATAGCTCTGTAATAAGTTTGGAGATATGAAAGTGTGATTCTCCAATTTTTTCCTCCCTTTTCAAGATTGTTTTGGATATTAGAGATATTTTGAATTTTTATATGATTTTTAGAATCAGCTTATACATTTCTCAAAAAAAGGCAGACATTTCTATAGGGCTTGCACTGAATGCATTGTCAGCGTAGTTTTAAGTTACATTTATCTTATGAATCAGGAGAACATATTTTTCGTATGTTACAGTCTATTTGTATTTCTTTTTCTGAAATAAGAGCTCGTATCTGACTCTTTTCTTGTTTGAGTGTCACTTCCAGTTCTATTCTTATAACACTCAGATTATGTTTGAGAACAAGCCTAGAGGGATGGGCAGTTTTCACAGCTATACTGGCATATAGGCAGGCTTCTCATTGCAGTGGCTCTTCTTGTTGTGGAGCATGGGCTCCAGGGCACGTGGGTTTCAGTGGTTGTGACCCGTGGGCTCATAGTTGCAGCTCCCATGGCCTAGAGCACAGGCTCAGTAGTTGCGGTGCACGGGCTTAGTTACTCTGCAGCATGTGGGATCTTCCTGGATCAGGGATTGAACCTGTGTCTCCTGCATTGGCAGGTGGATTCTTTACCACTGAGCCAATGAGGAAGCCCCAGGATATTTCTGATTAAAATAACCAGGCCCATATTTCAATTATCAAGGGAAAACCTGTTGTTTTTTCTCTTTCCTCAGAAGACCAAGTGTATTTATTATTATGTCCATGAAGTAAAATTTCCAAAATGGCTTTTCATCAAAATAGGTAGACAACTCGTACTCTGAAGAAAGTTGTTTCACAAAACACATCAATTTATTGTTAGTGGTTTTTTAATTAGTGTCTTTTTCTTCAGATGTTTTATCTCATTGCTGTCCATGGAGAGAATTTGTGGAATTCTTGCCCTCTTTCTGTTTTGAAGGAATTTCCCCTGAGTTCTGTGTATGTTATTTTTCTCTTATTGTCCCCTTACCTGCTACGGGCTAGCAATGATTTATGGTTCTTTTGTATTTTTCAGTTTTCTGACTGTAATTTGAAGGTCTTAAGTTTAGCCAAGTCATGATCCTTGAAAGAAAAAGGCTTAAGTGTATAGCTATGTCTTGGTTAGTGAGAAAAATAGCTCCCAGATGTTTCAAGGCCAGATATCCAATGTCAACCATGTTATGTCCAATTATAGAGAGATAAGGAACATCAACATAGTGATCAGGGGTCAGCAGTCAGTGATTTTGCTGTTCTCTCCACTATGCTAGGAATTAGCTTATAAACACAGGTGTTTGAGAGCTTTTGTTTCAAATAAGGCCTCTTATTCTATTCCCCTAGAGTGGTGAAATGGAGAAGGCAATGGCACCCCACTCCAGTACTCTTGCTTGGTAAATCCCATGGATGAAAGAGCCTGGTAGACTACAGTCCATGGGGTGGTGAAGAGTCAGATACGACTGAGCGACTTCACTTTCACTTTTCACTTTCATGCATTGGAGAAGGAAATGGCAACCCACTCCAATGTTCTTGCCTGGAGAATCCCAGGGATGGGAGAGCCTGCTGGGCTGCTGTCTATGGGGTCACAGAGTCGGACACGACTGAAGAGACTTAGCAGCAGCAGCAGCAGCAGTGTGCTGAAAGGATGACTTTTCATTTACTCCAAACCGACTCTCAATGTCAATGGGCATTAATCAATTCTAGATCACTAAACAGCTCTGTGAATTCCTAAATGGCTCTGACTGCTCTTGATAGCACATTAGAGGAACAAATACGCAGTGAAATTACAATAACTAAATTTAAATCATGAGCAAAGATGACCATGTGTTTTAAGGCAGTTTTCTCTAAGAGCTTGGTGCTGTATCTTTTCAAATTTTGTTTCTAATGTTCTCTATCTGTCCAGTCTTTCTCACTTCTTTATTGTAAATCGTCCTGTATGCTATCTCATCATTCTTCTTGGCGGCAGATACAGTTTTTCTAAACACTGACCTGAGTTCATAGCATAGAAAAGAAAAAAAAAAAAGAAGAATACGTTAGGGTTTTAATGTAGTTAAGCATGGCATTTCCATGAAGAATGATGTGAACAGAATTTTGCTTCTATCTATTTAACATCTTTCTCCTAAGGAGGTTAAAACACTTTATAAACGTGACTGTGAATCATCTTTGCATTATTTGCAAGTGGTACCAAATTCACAGAGTTTTCATGGCACTAGTGTTAACAGAAAACACTGATAATTTACCATTTTCAGTTAACCGTGTTCTCTAGGTTTTTTTCAATTTCGTTGTTTCAGAGGACAAGATTTTCTCTAGTCCAACTAAAGCTATTTTATCAAGAAATTGAGGAAAGAAAGGAATTAACCTCTGTGTAGGTCTTCATGTGCCAGAAAGTGAGAGTGAAAGTCACTCCACTGTGCCTGACCCTGCGACCCCATGGACTCTGTAGTCTGTGGAATTCTCCAGGCCACAATACTAGAGTGGGTAACCTTTCCCTTCTCCAGGGGATCTTCCCAACCCAGGTCTCTTGCATTGCAGGTGGATCCTTTACCAGCTGAGCCACAAGGGGTCATGGGCCAGAGACCATGCTAAATTACCAAGAGATGCTACCACATTTGGTCCTACCACAGGCTTATGAAAGTGAAAGTGAAGTCACTCAGTTGTGTCTGACTCTTTGCAACCCTGTGGACTGTAGCCTACAAGGCTCCTCCATCCATGGGACTATCCAGGCAAAAATATTGGAGTGGGTTGCCATTTCCTTCTCCAGGGGATCTTCCCAACCCAGTGATGGAACCCAGGTTTCCCACATTGCAGGCAAACGCTTTAACCTCTGAGCCACCAGGGAAGCCTGTTGTAGTGTTTATTATCAGCCTGTTTCAGATGAGGAGACTGAGGGTTTCTAACACTACAGAAGAGGGCTCTGAATCCTAGTTTCACTCCACAGTCTGAACTTCCTCTTCCATATACACTATCCCACCATCAAGGAGGGCGCATGAAGGGCCTGTGCTCAGGATACAAAGGAAGTAGTCTAGAGTCTCCCTGGCCAAAGAGACTCTAACTTCTTCATGTTCCATACAATTATGTTTCTATTATATTTCAAAGTGTGTGTTTTTCCTATGAAGTTTTAGAAGATGTTTTCAATTCCTGTAGGATAAGGGCTATACATCACATTCCTAGCCAAGTTCACTGAAAATGGGACTTTTCTCAGAAGAGGCTAAGACAGAAGCCTATTGCAAGTTAGCTTTATCAAGGGTTGTTTATGAATGGTAGCTGGGGGCCACTTCACTCTCTGCAAATGAATTCAAAATCAGAATGTTTACTTATGGAAACAACAGGGATATATTGTACAACACAGAGAAATATAGCATTATTTTTTAATAACTTTCATTTCAGTTCAGTTCAGTTCAGTCACTCAGTCATGTCCAGCTCTTTGCAAACCCATGGACTGCAGGATGCCAGGCCTACCTGTCCATCAAAAACTTCCAGAGTGTCCCTTGAGTCAGTGATGCCATCCAACTATCTCATTCTCTGTTGTCCCCTTCTCCTCCTTCCTTCAATCATTCCCAGCATTAGGGTCTTTTCCAATGAGTCAGTCCTTCGCATCAGGGGTCCAGAGTATTGGAGCTTCGCCTTCAGCAACAGTCCTTCCAGTGAATATTCAGTACTGATTTCCTTTAGGATGAACTGGCTGGATGTCCTTGCACTTCAAGGGACTCTCGAGTCTTCTCCAACACCACAGCTCAAAAGCATCAATTTTTCGGCGCTCAGCTTTCTTTATAGAACAACTCTCACATCCTTTAAATAGGTATAACCTGTAAAAATATTGAATCACTATGTTGTATACTTGAAACTAATATAATATTGTAAATCAACTATATTTCAATTAAAGAAAAGGCTTATTTGTGGAGAAGTTGTGCTTCTGTTACTGTGTAGGCATGTCCAGAAAATGGGAGGAAAAGGAATATGGAAGTAGCTTAGACCAAAATTGAAAAAATAAATAATCTAAATATGCCTGGGAATTGATGGCCATATCATGTCAACTCCACTGACAGTGCTAAGGCCGATCTATCAGGGATATCAGAACTGTAAGAAAGCAGATCATTCAGTCTAATCTACCCATTTTTTTCAGATGAAAAACTTGAGCTACATGGAGATTAAGTGACCTGCCCAAAGTTAGCAATGTGAGCCTCAACAGTTAGTCCAATACCCATCCCATGACACTGCAATTACTTGAAGGCTATGAGATAATACCTAGCTTATAATTTTTCTATATTTAATCTGATATATGATGCATTTTATATACAGTGCATGTTCTTAATCACTTCAGTCATGTCTGACTTTTTGTGACCCTATGGACTGTAACCCACCAGACCCTTCTGTCCATGAGGATTCTCCAGGCAAGAGAATCCTGCAGTGGGTTGCCATGCCCTCCTTCAGGGGATCTTCCCAAGCCAGGGGCTAAACCAAGTACACTTAATTTAATAAGATGGAATTTTCTTGAGAAAGCAATAAGCCCCTCTTATTGAAAGCTACAGAGATTTTGTTATCTGTCTGTTACCACAGCATAGCCTGCCTGTCCTGAATAATATATTCTCTATCGAGTTGATCACACTGTTTTCTCTCTTCATATATTTATTGAAAGGTAATGTTACAAGATTTTGATATTGACTTATCCTTGCATTCTTGAGGTAACTCCAAGATTATGGTATAGTATACTGACAAGGCCTATTTGATATATACTGCTGCTACTGCTAAGTCACTTCAGTCGTGTCCAACTCTGTGCGACCCCATAGACAACAGCCCACCAGGCTCCCCTGTCCCTGGGATTCTCAAGGCAGGAACACTGGAGTGGGTTGCCATTTCCTTCTCCAATGCATGAGAGTGAAAAGTGAAAGTGAAGTCGCTCAGTCACGTCCGACTCTTAACGACACCATGGACTGTAGCCCACCAGGCTCCTACATTTAATAAAATTATTTTATCTATTTCCTGACTCTAGGATCACAAGTGAGATGATTCTATCGTGTGTTCTTCTTACCCTGTCCTTGTCCAGTTTTGACATTAGATTTCACTACTTTGGCTGGCTTTTCCTCTTTTTCTATTTCCTGAAACATCTTGTGTAAGATAGAGATGATCATCTCTTGAATTTTGAGCAAGGAGAAATATAGCATAAGAAGAACTAGGTGATAAGGGGCCAAATGATTAAAGATTTTGTAGGCCACAGTAAGAAGCTTGAATTTTATTCTAAGGGAATTAGGAAGCTATTGAAAGATTTAAGCTGCCAAATATCATCATGATTTATTACATATTTTAAATATATCACTCTGGCTTTATTTGAAGACTGAGTAAATATAGCTAAGAATGGAAACAGAAAGAGTAGTTAGAAGGCTATTTGAGTAGTCTGTGTAGAAAATGATGGTGGCTTAGTCTAGGAGGTGGCAGAGGAGGTGGGAGAATAGAATTATCTTGATAGATATTTATTTTGATATATACTGAAAGGACTTACTAATATATTGTATAAAGTAATGAGTAAAGGGGAAGGATTATGGTTTCCTTGAATGATTCTTATATTTTTGCTTGTATACTTGGGAAAAGAGTATTCTACTTACTCATAGGGGAATTCTGGAAAAGGAATAACTTGGGATGTAGGTTGGGAAAATCGAATTTCTGTCTTGGACCTCTTTAAATAGAAATGGCTATGGTGTCACAGTGAAGATGTAAACAGCTGGAAATGTGAATTTGGAGTTCTGAGGGAAGGAGTAGAAATCAGGATTGGATGAGGTCACCAGAAAGAGTACTGGGGGCCAGAAAAGAAAGTGAACTGGGAAGAGACATTCCCAGGGTACTTAACTAGCTCTCTGGTATTCCTAATTTGGGTCTGGGTGATTCTCCATCTATTTGGTCTGTGATATTCATTTAGAAACTTGTTAGACACAGTGTAGGTGCTTAATGAATAAAGATTTAATGATTCAGAAAAAGACACAGTTATTTCTGGGGGAGATGCTTGAGAATCCACAGGAGTTGTTACAGTGACTTCCTGGGCCTCCTCCACCTGCAGTGGCTTGATAGAGAACTTCAGGCCCTCCCTCAAAGATCTAGAGTAAATGATCTGCTTTCAGTCAGCATAGAATTGTGTCAGCCAGATAGTTGAATTCAACTGGACTTTTCACAAACGGGTCTCAGAAGAGAGGGAGACCCTTAAGCCAAGATCATTCCTGAAGGTCTGCAATGCCACATCCTTGGGTCAGGGCAGGATTGTTAAACAGTCATAGCATTCTTTCTGCTGATTGTACAAATGATCACCTCTTTCTCATCGAGCAGAACTCAAAGCATCTAAGCAAAAGCTTCATTGCTGATCAAGGAATAGACAGATGCTAGATTTAAGAACTATGGTATTTAGAGGACTCAGCAACATGTTTAGCAGCCCCAGAGGACCAAAAGAGATGTCTCCCAGGGCCTTGCTCCCCTCTTTAGGGCATTTCTCTCCCAGGTGGCACAGACTATACTGGGAACCTCAGAAAAGCCTTGTTTTCCAAATTTGGGCTTTATTAGTCAAAAACAAATAACACTGACTTTTGCACCTTGAAAAATCATCACTGGAGTAACCAATGATAAGAAAGAAAAAGAACTCTTTCTAGGGGTCTAATATTTAAGAAGAGTTGGAAAATGCCATAAGGATGGTCAAGTCGACTGAAAACTGCAGGTAGAACTCTTACGGTTAAAGTACCATAAAAGCAAAAGTTACACAGCACAGGGAGAATCTTAATACTGGTGCTAAGTTCTTTGCTGTAGACTGCTTGGCCATTTTTCAGTTACAGCATTATTCTTTGTATAGTTTTTTAAGTTGATAAACATAACTAATTTAAGATCAACTTCATTGGCAGACAGATTCTTCACCACTGAGCCACCTGGGAAGCCCAATGGGTGTATACATGTTCATATAAAATACGTATATTAAAGTCATCTGATCAATTTAAAAAATGCTTTTCTATAAATTACGAAAGTGTATTCCATAATTTGAGTCTTCAGTTTACTCGTTTTTCCCCCTCATTGCTGTTTTCTTCTTAAAAACAAGTTTGCTGCTGTTGTTCCATTGCTAAGTTGTGTCTGACTCTTTACAACCTCATGGACTGTAGCACTTTAAGTATCCTTTAGGTCTGCAGAAATTCAGTAGTGTTAATGCTTGGCTAGTTAGAAGAGCTAGGAAATATTTATAAGTAGAGAAAATGGACAATCAAAGAAAAGGAGAATAAAAGAATTACAAATGAGGTTTTGAATCTTGGGGTGAACAGGTGCTCTTTATCTTGAGCATGATAAATTAGCAACTTCTGAGAAACTACAAACTGCTGATGAAAAGATACGTATAAGACAACTGTGTGGTGATATCAGATAATACACGTTTCTGGGTGTGCAGCTTCTCTCAGTCACATTTTAGCAACAACCAGCCCACCCCTTCTGTACCCAAAATTTAAAGCTAAGCAAGTCCCCTCGCCTACATAAGGTCTTCCCTGACACCAGAAAGCCCCAAATAAAATCAAAGAGACATTTTATTATTAGTATTCTTTGTCTGTCATTTTTAATATTTCAGGTCAATCTTGCCTCAGTTTAGATGAAAATTATTTTAAGTCTTAGGAAAATGGTGTTCAGCTTACAGGGTTAAGTTTCAAATCACTTTCTCGTATGCCATCTCATTTTGTAGGTGGACTGCATGGATTAGAAGTGACCACTGTGGTCACCTACCCCAGGAGCCTCAGTGGAGCAATAATCCCTAATGACCATTCATCAGGTCATCAGACACCTCGAGGAACACGAAACTCACCTCCGCAGTAAGGCCGTTTTGAACAGCCCTAATTGTTAGAAATTACTTCCTTGCATCAAACTGAAATCCACCTGCCTGAAACATCTACCTGTTAGATTTAAATTTGTCCTCTGGGGCTTGAAAGATTGTGTTTGATTCTTTTTCCACAAGAGAGTCCTTTAATATTTTAAGACAGTTACCACAAATCACCCATGCCTTTTCTTTTTCGGACAAAATATCTCTGTTTCTCCTCATCAGAGTGGCTTTGAGGACTTTCACATCCTTATTACTTGCCTTCAGATTAATTTCATCACTCCTTCAATATGTTGTTCCCTGCTATGTGCCTGGCACAGGTGTAGGCACTGGGTACAAAGCTCTCTCAAAAGAAACAGTCAAATGCCCTGCTGAATGGTACACTTTACCTTCATGTAGTCCTCATTTGCCAGTCTAGAGACCATACCTACAGAGGAGATGCATACCTGTCACTGATACGCTTGAGGTTGTGGTGGATGTACGCGCATTTGGCTCTTCATCATCCCTGCTCTTCTCTTCAAATTCTCAAACCCCATCCACTTTCTGATTGCTTAAATCCCAAACTTCCAGGGTGAGCTGTAAGTTCTTCGAAATCTGGCCCCAGTTTATATACCATCTTTGTCTCCATCAAAGTCATTCCTTCTATTTGAAACCATCCATATCAAGATTCTTGCTGTTCATCAAACATTTGTCTCTTATTTATGTAATCAGCACATGTCATTCCACCCAACTGCGATGCTGCTGTGCTGTTTCTCTCCTTTGACCCTCTGGAAAATTTCTATCACTTTTAGAGACTGATAAAATGTCTTTGACTTTAAATTCTGTGCTTTCTTACCACTTTGCCAACACATGCATTGAATTCATCACATTATAGTGATTTGCCCATCTCTCTTCTATTGGACTTTGTTTTGGAAAAGATCAATTCATCATCATGGACTAGCGTAGAGTCTGGCATGTTGTAAAGGACTTAATAGACATGTGTTGGATTCTATTGTAGAACTTTCTTATGGGCAGGCTCTAGGTACCAGCTTGTGCATTTTCTCCCTTATTTTGGGCACACTGGCTCTGTTTTACTATCATCCTTCCTCTACCATGCTTTGTAACTTCCTGAGGATTTCATTTCCAAATCTCTCAGTGCCAGTGATCAGAACTTCTCTGACTCTAGAGATAAATTCCTTAAGACAACTGAGTGTCCCCCTTTTTCTTCCTTTATCCTGGGAAGGGAAGTTGCCTCTTAGAGGCAGTATCACATAATGTAAGAATCATTAGATTAGGAAACTTAAGATTTAAGTCCTGGCTCTTACTCTGCAGAGCTGTGTGACCTTGAGAAAGCATGTGCAAGTAATTGAAGCCCAGTTTCTTCATTTGGTTTTTGAGGGTTACCCCTTTCATTAAAAAATAATTTTAAAAATTTATTTATTTTTGGCTGTGCTAGGTCTTTGTTGCTATGCCAGCTTTTCTCTAGTGTGGTGAGCAGGGGCTAGTCTTCATTGTAGAGCATGGACTTCTCATTGAGGTGGCTTCTCTTTTGTGGAGCAGGGCTCCAGGGTATACAGTCTTTAATAGTTGCCACATGTGGGCTCAGTAGTTGCAGCTTCAGGCTCAATAGTTGTGGTGCAAGGGCTTAGTTGCTGTGGGGCATGTGGGATTTTCCAGGACTAGAGATTGAACCCACGTCTCCTGCATTGGCAGGTGGATTCTTCACCACTGAGTCACCAGGGAAGCCCCATCCTTTCCATTTTTATTATTTTAGTATTCTAATATTCTAATCACATCTTTTATCATTTCTAATTTGAAGACTGTTCTTGGCTAAGAATTTGGAAACTAAATAGGAAGTGAGTTGCTTTGTGTTTTCCTACCTTGAGGCCATGACCCCACTTACCCTTGTCCCGCTGCTGGACCATGCATCCCAATACCAGCCCTGTTGAAAGCTCCAGGCACGGCCTGTTCTTGCCATGCTTAGCCCTCCTTCGGGAGCTCTGCCTTCTATCTCTCATTATACCATTCTGATCTTGTCATCTGGTTTTCGATACTTTCTAGACATCCTACCTTGCCTGTTGGATGAATCGTTTCAATTATTGTAGTCCCTGGTGTCTGACCAACAGAAATGAGGGTCTATTTCTAGGTTTCTGATCTGATCAATATGACTGCTATCAGATTGTCATTCTAAATACTTTATTTACCTTTCAATAAAAAGATTTTCACAGCAGAACAAAGCAGATAATATGAGTTTTGTTTTGTTGTTAAGGACACTGAGGCTTAGAATGGTCAAGTCACCCATGTGACCTCGGTTTTAAGCAGTGGAGTCAGTTAAGACTCAAACATTCTCATGCCCTCTCTAGTCCTGTTTCAATATGCCAAAAGGGCAGGAACAAAGTTGCAACATTTCTGTACTCCTTCCCAAACTTTATACAGCATCTCACTCATAATATGTGCTCAACTAATTTAAAAGTGTATATAGCATTTAAAAATTGTGTCATTTTAGAGTAATCTATATCAGAATTTAAACATTTTCACAAGGAGGGTTATAATATGATTTCTTGTGTGTGGTGATTCCTACTTATCCTGAGTGAAAGTTATAGGATTTATGCTGTTAAGCCATGCTAAGTAGTTCAAAATGGAGTCACAGTGGCCAATGTGCTTTCATATTAGCTGATTTGACATGTCTGCTGTAAGACTGCAAGTGTCTTTGAGCAATAGACTAACAGTACTAATTTAGATAAGCGATTTACTAGGCAAATTGGGATTTATTCACTGGAACTGAAGGAGCAACCGATAGAGACAAGATCCCCTGGGATGTAACTGTTACGCCTACTGACAGACAGACTTCTTAAAATTAGACCAGAGAGCTGAGTAACTGTAAGATTCTTTGCTGGAGGACCCAACTCTGAGATAGTGAGAGTCTGTGACTCTTACCTTGCTTCATGGCTGAACCCTAATAAACAATGGGAGTGGAATGTACTCCTGATAAGGACAAATTTTAAACTTTTTTTTAAATGCCAGCCCTCTGACATTGGTATGGGAGTTCTAATTAGGAAGGAGATGCCTATAAAATAGACAAAAGGATGGTAAACGTGGGGAATAATTCATTAATGAGAGTATTGTGCCATAAATAATTGAGAGTTGACTACAAAGGAGAAAGTATTTCTTAAAAATCTGTTATTTGGGAGAAGATTTCTTCAACTGCTTTGTGTTTTTCACTCTGCCTATATCAATCTCAAATCAATTATCCCTTAAAATGCCAATGTAATATTCTGAACAGTATAATCCATTTAACAGGTCCTCATCTTTATCCTTGCCCCTGTGTCACTTACAGTTTGTCCACACAATAAAAGCCTCAAATTAATAAAATGCTTTCTTCTAGAAATTCAAAATGCTTTCTCCATGTTACTGTTTAATTAATTTCCAAAGCATTTCTCTGTGCAGTGGGAGTGGAGTGGGAAAAGGAATTATTCTTTCCTTTTATGACACAGGAAACAGGTTTGAAGAGCAAATCATTCCTATATACTGTGAAATTTGATGTTAATTTAGCTTTGTCAAACTCATAGACCATGGTCTTCTAGCACACCTAGTCTTTCAAACAGAATCATGTTCATGGATTTATTCACTCCATAAATCATAAAATAATTATTGGGTGCTCACTATATGTCCAGAGAAGGCAATGGCACCCTACTCCAGTACTCTTGCCTGAAAATCCCGTAGACTGAGGAGCATGACTTCACTTTCTCTTTTCACTTTCATGCATTGGAGAAGGAAATGGCAGCCCACTCCAGTGTTCTTGCCTGGAGAATCCTAGGGACGGGGGAGCCTGGCAGGCTGCCATCCGTGGGGTTGCACAGAGTCGGACACGATGGAAGCGACTCAGCAGCAGCAGCAGCAGCACTATATGTTAGACTTCCCTAGGAGCTCGTGGTAAAGAATCTGCCTGCCAAGCCAGATCCCTGGGTTGGGAAGTTCCCCTGCAGAAGGAAAAGGCAACTCACTTCAGTATTTTTGCCTGGGAAATCCCATGGATAGTCCATGGGGTTTCAAAAGACTCGAACAAGACTTAGCAACTAAACAACAACAACACGATATCCTGTTCTAGACCCTGGGGATGTAATGAGCAGGAGAGGAAAAATGCCTGACCTCACCCTCACAGAACTTAAATTTTTTCAGAGGGAGAGCGACAACAAACTAGTCAATTGCACTGTTATGTTCTCTATGACTGGACAAATGGATACATTATTACACCTTACAATTTAATTTGAGAAAAATATCTCAAAATATAGGGTTCATGAGGAAAAAGATAAGTGATTTTGAGTGATGATAGCTAAGAATCACATATTTACATGGTTTTGGAAAGATACAGAAAAACATCTTAGAGTAACCATGTTGTTTGGTGCTTGCAACATAAAAAGTCATTAAATGGGCCAAAAATACAACAAGAACATATTAAAGCCTCATGTTATAAGATCCAGATGGACTCTGAGGGATAATCTAGTCTAATTCCCTCAGTATACATATGTAAAATATGAGTCCTAGAAATGTTGAGATGATGGACATGATTTTGTTTCCAGCACCCTGTAACAAAAATTATGAATTGCCTAATGAGGCTTAATAATAACAGTAGAAGAAATAGTGAAACGTGCTGTTCCTTGAATCTTCCTCCTTGATATTTGCCTTGCAAGGGTAAATGGTCAGAAGCATTCTTGAGTCATAAACGCACAGAGAGAGCGAGGTGTAAGTCAGGTACATGGAAGGATGACAGTGAGATGAGAGATGAGACAGAAAATGAATGAAAGGCATCTTGGTGGGAAACCCCTGGAGTTTGTTTGAACTCATACTGTTGCTGGAGGCATTTTTGTACATTATTTTCCATAGGACTTTGGAGACACACAGAGGTGTATTTGAATCCAATTTTTAATAGAAGGTATATGACCACGGTCAGGTTTCCTAACTTAAACCTGTTCCTTTACATAGCTTGTGGGATAAATTTTGTCTGAAATTTTAAAAAATGTTGAGAAGGAATGTAGATACAAATGATGTATTTATATAAATATAGATATGGTAGGAATTCAGTAAATTTTAGTCTTATTACAGTAATTTTCCTAATATGTTTCAGAACTTCTTGTGTCTTACTGGAAACCCTGTCCCTCTCATCATCTCTACATGGAGATATGCTATCAGTCCTTGAAGAGTTCAGGCTTAATATCACCCCATTTCCTTCAGTCAGTTCACACACCCTCGATCATCCAGTTTTGCCCTTTCACATAGTTATTGGTTTCAGGGTTTTATCTTCCTAACTTGGATTTCTTGTAGAATAGTGAAAAGCACTAGGAAGACTTGGGATTTGAACTCTGCCAGCCAGTCAGTTTGAATTTGAGCAAACTCCAGGAGATAGTGAAGGACATGGAAGCCTGGCATGCTGCAGTCCATGGGGTTACAAAGAGGCGGCATGACTTAGTGACCAAACAACGAACAATAACAAGCCACTCAGGGAAATAGAACTAGTATGGGTATAATGGAATAAGAGGTGTATTACAGGAACAGTAGTTTATACAATTGTGACGGAAGCTGGGCAAGTTACTTTCTAGAAGGAGCAACTGAAATATCTGAGAAAAGTCATTACCAGACCCTCTAAAACCATTTTGTGAATGGGTAAGTTGAAGCTTACTTGCTGAAGCTTATCCCTTCCCAGGGATATCTGGGAAGCTAGACATAGCCAGGTACTGGAAGGTACCTGAGGGAGCTAGTGCCTACAAGCCGTCTCCAGCACCATCTTCAAACATTGCCTCTTGCTGTATGAGTTCAACTCAGCCTCACTGCCCCGGGATGCCCCTGGCCACCCAATAGAACCCTGCAGGTGCCAATCGCCTTAAGCTTCCTCAGCCCCTCTTGCCCGGCCTCATTAGTACTACCACAGGCTTCTCCACCTGCTCACCCCCCCCGACAGCCCTTTCTGTCCCTCTTTAATCAACCAAGTTCCAGCTGCCCTGACTCATGGCAATTTAACCCTCATGTGCCAGAGACTTTACATGCATATGTTCATGTACTGCTCACAACAACAATACAAGGCTGGTGTTGATCATTTTTCTCTGAAGGTGAGGAAAATAGACCCCATAAACACAATTTCAGTCACCTCATGATGAAGCAGCAGGTAAGAGAACTTGGGAATTACTCACAGCAGTTTTAACTCAAACCCATGTCTATCCACTGAACGGCATCCCCAAGCTGCTGCACTCCTGGGATTTTTATCAGACACCACAGACCACCTGGTGATGTTACCTTGGAGGCATTTTATCCTTTCGGGCTGGCAGACTTGCTCCGGGGCTGACTCCACGGCTGCCGGTGGAAAGCTCAGGTCTTTGCATGGCTATTGCTCCTTTAGGTCCACTTTCAGGCTCTTGGTGTGTGCATGGGGTGACTGTTGCTCATAAGGGTTGGGAATTAGGAATATCTGAATGTGAAGCGAGAGCATGGACAGCTAGAACATTCTGGAACTCTGAGTGTGTCACTGTAGTCACACTACAAAGTCCTTCAGAGAAGAATAAGTGTTCTCTCACTCTATTTTCCTACTTTTGCACTAATTCCTCCTTTGGCAAATTCCACTCACATGCACACAGAGAAGGCCATCATGAAAAATGTAGTTTTAGCTCAGCAAGCTGGCATAGCACAAATCAACGCAACCACTTATTGGTTATGCAGGTTGTATCCAGCAGTTTATGTAAGCTTTCTAATCCTCCCCCTCCCCACTGGTATCCAATATAAAAGAGATGACAATTATCACTACTTTCTCATGTGGCACTACTGGTAAAGAACCTGTCTGCCAATGCAGGAAACGTAACAAGAGATGGGTTCCATTCCTGGGTTGGGAAGATGCCCTGGAGGAGGGCATGGCAATCCACTCAAGTATTCTTTGCCCAGAGAATCCCATGGACAGAGGAGCCTGGAGGGCTGCAGTCCATAGGGTCACGCAGAGTTGGACATGACTGAAGTGACTTGGCATGCATGCACGCATGCAGGGTTTTACTAAGGATTAAATGAGATAACCTAAACAACGTATTGCTAAATATAAAAAATTACTTATCATATTATTATTAGATGCATCAATTAATTTAGTTAACATGCATCTACTGTGTGCCAGAAACTGTACTATGCCTGCGATGTTACACAGCAGTGAGATAAACAGATAGTATCCCGTCTATCATGAAGCTGATCAGACACCAATTAGACATTCAAACAGAGATTTAAGGAGGCAGTTGACAGACTAGATTTCAGAGCATGAGTCTGCATGAAAGGAATACATTTGGGAGTTATTAGTATTTAGGAAGCATTTAAAGGTCTGAGTCTGATTTATCTCACCTAGGGAGTACTCATAAAATGAGAGAAGTAGAGGCCCAAAGATTGGGATATGAGGCAGTCTAAAATTTAGAGGCGAAAAAGATAAAGAGGAACAAGCAGTGAGGCTGAGAAACAGAAACCAGTAATGCAGACAAAGAAAAAAAAGGGGTAGGGGAAATGAGAGAAATAGGTGAGGGAGACTAAGAGGTACTTACTTTCAGGTTATAGTAGTATGGTGGTTTAGTTGTGTCTAATTCTTGCTATGCCATGGACTGTAGCCCACCAGGCTCCTCTGTCTATGGGATTCTCCAGGCAAGAACACTGGAGTAGGTTGCTATTTCCTTCTCCAGGGGATGTCATGGGTGTAAAATGTACAGTGTGGAACATGTAGTCAATAATTATGTAATATCTTTATATGGTGAGAAATAGTAACTAGTGTGACTGTGGTGATCATTTTGAAATGTATAGAAATATTGAATCACTATGTTGCAACAGGAACTAGCATAGCCTTGTAGGTCAATTATACCTCAGAAACAAACAAGCACATGAACACATTCAAAGAAAAACAGATCAGATTTGTGGTTGCCAGATGTTGGGGGTGGGGAAAGGGAATCAGATGAAGGTAGCCTAAATGTATAAATTTCAGCCACAGATAAATAAGTACTAGAAAGGTAATGTACAACAGGGTAAATATAATTAACATTACTGTACATGATATATGAAAGTTGTTAAGAGAATAAATCCTAAGAGCTTTTACCACAAGGAAAAAATAATTTTTTTCTTTCCCTTTGCATCTATGAGATAATAGATGTTTATTCACTAAGTTTATGGTGGTAATCATTTTACAACGTATGGAAATAAAATCATTATGGTGTACACCTTAAGCTTATATAGTGCTGTATGTCAATTATGTCTCAATAAAACTAGGAAAAAAAAAAGAAATAACAGCCAGTGGTACCCTGATAACCAAATGCAGAAAGTTTTTGAGAAAGTGAGAGGCATAAACTTTAACTTATGTCGATTCACATATTGTGAACTGACCATTGATATAGTAACAAGGAGATTATTGTCAGAATAGAATGGGTTCAAGGCAGAGTGAGGAAAGAGGAAGTTTTTGGTGTAAAAGCAGAAAAATAGGAAAGAGTAAGCGGGAAGTGTCATAAGGGAGAGTTTACACATACCTATATCAGTATCTATGTATAGATGTTTTATGTACATATCTTATGTGAGATAGTGTACATATAGATATTGACATATAATGGGTAGATAGATGGATAAGGTATACTTTATACTCTATGCATACAACTGGTGCATATTTTATACCTCATTCATAAAGTATAAAATGTTAGCTCTATTCTGTTAGTTTGCTAATTGATGGGAATGTTCCATCAGTGCTGAGCTTGGGTGAGACCCCACTATTGGGATAAAATATCTATCTTGAGATGTGAGGGAGAAAGACTACTTCTTTCAGGCAGTCCACCTTAACACAGTATTAACCAGAGACATATTAAGACATCTTTTGTTGCCAGAACTTTATTGACCAGAGATGTATTAATATCTCTTACATAACAAATCGCCAGCCACAGGTGTTAGTTTCTGCAAATATCCTAGTCAGTAATGAGTTAAGAGAAAAATGTTCAAACAGTTCAGTTCAGTTGCTCAGCTGTGTCCGACTCTTTGCGACCCCCTGAACCGCAGCACACCAGGCCTCCCTGTTCATCAACCCAAACCCATGTCCATCGAATCAGTGATGCCATCCAGCCATCTCATCTTCTGTCATCCCCTTTTCCTCCTGCCCTCAATCTTTCTCAGCATCAGAGTCTTTGCAGATGAGTCAGCTCTTCGCATCAGGTGGCCAAAGTGTTGGAATTTCAGCTTCAACATCAGTCCTTCCAATGAACATCCAGGACTGATCTCCTTAAGGATGTACTAGTTGGATCTCCGTGCAGTCCAAGGGACTCTCAAGAGTCTTCTCCAACACCACAGTTCAAAAGCATCAATTCTTCAGTGCTCAGCCTTCTTTGTGGTCCAACTCTCACCTCCATACATGACCACTGGAAAAACCATAGCCTTGACTAGGCGGACCTTGGTTGGCAAAGTAATGTCTTTGTTTTTTAATATGCTGTCTAGGTTGGTCATAACTTTCCTTCCAAGGAGCAAGCATCCTTTAATTTCATGGCTGCAATCACCATCTGCAGTGATTTTGGAGCCCAGAGAAATAAAGTCAGCCACTGTGTCCACTGTTTCCCATCTATTTGCCATGAAGTGAATATGCCCAATTATTCTTTCCAAACTTATTAATCCAATTCATGACAACTTCCCAGAATTGACTGAATGAATGGCAAGAGAGAGGGGCTGAAGGTAAAGAGGCAGGTTTTGGCTATAGTAAGAAAGTTAAGGACATATTTAGCCAAGAAGTTGAAAAAGTGGCAATTTTGCTGAAAAAGATCACAATTTCCAGAGCACACCATGGAAAGATTTTGGGAACTGGGGAAGGAAGGGAGATGGTCAGACTAGAGTGTGTGTAACACTGGGCTAGGAATCTCTGCCCTGTATTATTCAGAATAGAGGGTAGGTTGAAAGAATACATATTCCCTGGTTAAAACCTGACAGGAGCCAGGTAGGACTGAGGAAATGCACTTGAGGACACCTCCCTGGGTTTACTTGGGCTCTCCTGACTAGCTGTAAGTTCTATTCCTATCTAGGATGTTAGGAAGAAACTAGCTTGATTATTTTCTGTTTCTCCCCCATACCTGGCCTAGCTGTGGAAGGAAAACCTCAGATATTTTTAACTTCACGACCCTGCCCCTGAAAGCCAGACACACAACGTTCTTTACTATAATTGGGACAAAAGTTATTTTTCTTCTTAATGTCACTCTAATCCTTACAGAAGAACTGGTGACAGCAACCTGAAGAATAATTATGGAGGAATCATCACTCCGCCCTCATTCTTTGAAAACTGCTGGAGGGTGAGAGCTAAGTGGGTGACAGGTCCTCTGAGCATCTCCTGTCTAAAAGAGAAACCAGATAGTGCGACTATACCTTCACTGTAACAGGTGGCAAGATGTGCACTTCGAGTTGGCAGTCTCCAAATCGTTTCCCATTTCTCTAACTTAGGGGGAAGCTGTGAAATTTGCAGGCAAACGGGCTGAATGACTCATTTGATCCTGGACATTTCCTTCACTCCTAGGATGTCTCAATATCCCTCCACTCCTGTTTTTAAAGCATAACGATAATCAGTC
>SJYC01128410.1:0-12131 GCA_006408675.1 Madoqua kirkii | reverse complement strand
GGGCTGGGGTGGGGGCGGAGGTCGGAGGCGGTGCCCCGGAGCCCCGCGCCCGGGTCCGCGGGGCTGACACCGCCGCCGGCCCGGCTCCTGAGCGCGGCTCGGGCTCGCCTGCCATTTGCTGCCGCCGCAGGCGAGCCGCGCTTGCTTGTTTTCCCCTCTCTCTGCCTGGTCGCTCCGAGGCTTCCGCAGTTGGCGCTGCTCACGGTGACCCAGGTAATTGCCTGAAGGGCTGACCTTCCACCTGGTCTTGTTGCCAGGACACCTTCTCTGCCTTCTGGCCGGGGCTGGGCAGGGTTACGCCGCGACTTCCGAAGCCGAGTTGGGCCGAGGGAAAAGCAGCAGTGGCCGGGCAGTGCCGGCAGGTGAAAGTCGAGGAAGCTGCCTTGACTGTGCGGGAGACCTAGGGGAATGAAGAGGAAACACATGACTGGAGAATGGCTCAGGAATGGGCCTCTGATGCGCTTGCATGCGGGGAAACTAGACAGGCACCTGGGAGAAAGTGCTGCCACAGGGTGCTGCCTTTTTAACCATTCGGGGAGGGAGGGGGAACACCATGCGGTAGAGATGCAAGTCCGGGGCTGGGCAGGGTTACGCCGCGACTTCCGAAGCCGAGTTGGGCCGAGGGAAAAGCAGCAGTGGCCGGGCAGTGCCGGCAGGTGAAAGTCGAGGAAGCTGCCTTGACTGTGCGGGAGACCTAGGGGAATGAAGAGGAAACACATGACTGGAGAATGGCTCAGGAATGGGCCTCTGATGCGCTTGCATGCGGGGAAACTAGACAGGCACCTGGGAGAAAGTGCTGCCACAGGGTGCTGCCTTTTTAACCATTCGGGGAGGGAGGGGGAACACCATGCGGTAGAGATGCAAGTATTGGGAGAGAAGAGAACTCTGTAGGATGGAAATGGTAACCGTGGTTTTTTTTTTTTTCTTCTTTCCAATGAGCCTCAAACACTTTTAACAATGAGTATCCAGAAAATCAAGTCAATTAAAACCCTAATCAAATGACAATTTTAACTAAAAGATTGTCATTTCTTACAATTTCCTGGGAGTACTGTAGGTGTAAATTCTTTTTTCTTCTTTTTTTTTTTTGGAATCTATTTCTGTGCTACTTTCTACAAGCCAGCCTCAGCATGTAAGCATGCTCCAGTGTTGGATGGGGGAGATGAATCAAGAGTCAACCTTCTTGGATAGTTAGGGAGTTTGGCATAGTCATGTACACGCTGCTGTATTTAAAATAGATAACCAACAAGGCCCTATTGTACAGCACATGAAACTCTGCTCAATGTTATGTTCTGGATGGGAGGGGTACTTGGGGGAGAATGGATACATGTATATATATGAATGAGTAGCTTCACTGTTCATCTGTAACTACCACAACATGGTAGTTAATCGGCTGCACTCCCATACAAAGTAAAAAGTTTAAAGTTTGGAAAAATAAGAGTCAACCTTCTTAAGTACTACCATTAAGAACTCACTGAAGTCTCTATCTCTTGCAGGGTAGACTGATAATTCCTGTATCTGAGAGTGGACCACGGCTGTGTGGTGACATGGCCCAGGGGAATAATTATGGACAGACCAGCAATGGGGTGGCAGATGAATCACCCAACATGCTGGTGTACAGAAAGGTAAGGATTTCTTCACTTTCCTGGAAAAAGGGAAGCTTCTGGCTTGTTTGAATTTTTCTTTTCCCCCTCAGGGGAAAAGTATCAGAGTGTCTGTCAATTTTGTGACCTTAGGGATTCTCCAAATCCCCGATGACTGCACACTACACTTGAGGATGAGCTGACATTCTCAAGTAATGCATATGTGTAGAGACATAGTGAAGTACATGAGGCTACTGATACTCTGTTCTCACACTTTCCCAGTGGATCCTACATGGATGAAGCTGCAGTCAGCAGCAGCAGCAGCAGCAAATTTGGACATCCCACATATTTTGTTTGTCACATACAGGATTTTATAACATCTGTAATAGTTTTTAAAAGCTTTTTCTAATACTCCTCCTAAGCATTTGGGTTGTAATGATCATACAGATGTATAACATTTTAGACGTGAATGAAGACTACATTGCATTCCTGGGGCAAGAGTGAATGTGGCTATGTTGTATGGGTGGTTTAATAATTTTGCTTCTAGCTTAATAATTCATTTTTTTAAATCTTAGCTTAAGGTGTTTTTTACTATGTGTTATTTTTATAATTTTACTTATGGGTATTTATGTTATAGTGCCATATGCCCATTAAATAAATCTTTATATTTTAGAAGCTTTTTTTTCCTCCAAACTGATCTGACAGCTTTATGCATTTTATAACAATGCTGTCAATACCAAACTTGTAGATGTTGAGCCACCATAATAAAAATGTATTTGAATATTGTATGTGCTTCAAAGTGGTTGCTTAGGTAAATTCGGGTTAGAATAAATAATCTTACTGAAATTAAGGAAGCAGCATTCTTCATTTAAATTCTGGTACAGAAGTTACTGCATTTTCTGGGGGATTTTTTTTTTTTTTAGCAGATAATCTTCAGTGCTTATTGGGGTAGGATTTCTTTAGTTAACACTAGCAGTGGTAAAAAAAGAAATTGGGCCTGGAAACCAAGAAAACTGTTAACGAATTTAATTAGTGTGAACCCATTGAAGAGTCTAGGATGAGTTTACTAGAGGATCAGAACTGGTTATGGAGAAAGATGAAACGCTTTCCACCTTGACCTGTACTAAATTCAGACTTTCCTTCATTGTGGCCCAGTGTCATTAACAGGTGCTGATGACATGTGTTTGCACAAATCTTGTTATTGTTTCTATGTGAATATGCATGGATATCCTGACGGTGCTAACCTTGTAGACTATAGTATTATGTGTACCTGGGAATGCAGGGGTGTGTTTGTGTGACAGCACAGTAAAACTTTTTCTTCACAGGGAAAAAATGGCCTATTTTAGTCTTAAAGCATCCCGACTGAATAAATCAAGGAAATAGTCCCCTTGAGCTTAATTATTACTATTCTGTTCCTATAGTGATTGAAATTATTGGATATTTGCCCATTCTGTATAAATTCAGTTAGGAGAAGACCCATTTTGGGACAAGTTACTTGTTTCTAAAGAAGTTGTAATATTCCTTATTTTTTTGTATGACTTTGAATATCGTAATATGCAAGATTTGAGAATTGTAAATTCTCTTTTGTAGGTTTGTGCAGTGTTGAAAGTTGGACTTTTGTAAAATTACTAAGTTAGCTATTTTTGTTAGGTCAAACACTGTATTCTCCATTTCCCTATAAATGATCCAAGGCTAAATTGATTGGACACCTAACAGTTAATCTTGATTAGAAGTAAACAATATGACATCAATCTGTGTGTCTCATTTAGTCAGTTATCATGAGAATAAGTGAAAACTGAGGCTAGGAGTTTTATAGCTATTGGATTATTTAGTGTACCTAAGGTTCATACTGTTAATTTTGAAACACTAAGTTGTTGTTAAGTATCAAATTGTCATTATGGTTACTTAAAAATGAACAGGTTATGATGACTCATAGCCTAGGGAGAGAATGTAATTCTTTTACATTCTTTTAAGCCTTTCTGTTCTGTTGTGTAAGCTTGGAACTACTTATGCTACTTCTTTTGCCCTCCTTTGTTTAGGGTAGTGACACATATAATTAATTTCTAGAAAAGATTTCCCTGAGAAATCCTTATTCGAAAAATGTAACTCCAGTAAATTTTACTCATAATGCTTAATTTTGGGTTGCTTGTCTATCCTTTTATTCTCTGAATGTGTATATTTTTTGTTTTTGTTTGTGACACAAATAATAACATAAATACATAAATACCAGATAATTTATATAAAGAAACACAGTGTTCTTGGTTATCATTTGCTAGTTACCAAGTCTCATGGTCTGTCTCTGTAGGCAGATAGATATACATCATGACATCATGTGACCATTTAACTTCTGTTTTTTTGTATCTTATGTGGGCTTTGACATTTAATATCTTCTCAGTCGAGACAAAATTTTAATGTGAAGAACAGCAGAGTAGTTGGAGGAGGGTTGTAGGTTAACTTCATGTATTAGAATATTTCAACTGGTGGACTTGCATAAAAGAATAAGTGACATGTTACAAATGCTAAATCAAAGGTAAGGAAAGAATTTCAACCTCACAGTGCCTTGCATAGTATCAGTGAGGAGAATGGTTGGAGAAATTGCTGTTTTATTGATTTATGCCAATTTTCCACTTCTGGTTAATTGTGAAAACATGGCTTTTAAAGTGGGCTCTGAACTAGAAATGTTCATGGCGTTCTCACTCTTTCCCCTCCCTGCAAGCCACCCAGGATTCAGATGGCTTATACCTACTAAAGATATGCATGCGCTAATTCCGTGTTCTCTTGGTAAGTTATGCACGAGGTTTAGGAATGTTCTCGTGTGGGATAAGAAACAGTGAATGGTTGTCAAAGTGGAATACACAAAAGAGTTGGGGTTTGTGAATTTCTTGTGTTGGTCTGATGCCCCTCCATTATGATTGCCCTCATATGGATTATTGTGGTTCCTTCAAATAATGGGAAATTCCAGGAATTTTTTTTCCATGGAGAATTCCTTTGTGATATTATGGGGAAAATGTACAATGGGTAGAACTGTGATCTTCCAGGTAGAGTGAGTGCTACCATTGTTAGTGGCATTACTGACACTGTTACTGACCAGGGTTCTTGGACTCCTTAATCAGTAGAAATTGATAAGATTCCAGATGAAAAATTCAGGCAAGATTTTATTGGCTTTAAGGCGTTATTGCTTACTCCCTGAGGTGGAGCAAGGTAGCCCATTAAATGGGGTGAGGGTAAGGATGAATGTGTGGTTTGGACTGGACAGATGTCTTGGGTGGTTTGCAGCCCCCTTGGTGGGACTGTGTGCAGGGATCATGCACAGTACCCGGGACGCCTCAGAAGTGGCAGCTGGGTTTTTGGTCTTTTTGTATCTTGTTCATAATTTGCCAACTGCATATGTACGCAGTTATTTTTAGTGTCTTACAGTTTCTTCATATTCTGTTGCTTGAGACGAGCAGATGAGGAGATGTTCGTCCAGGTGCAAGCATTTTAGCAAAGGGTCCCAGGTCCCAGGCCCAGCCTGTCTCAACACTGCTTCACAATCGGGGTTGGTACCTGCAAATCAGTCTCGGATATTTGCTGGCATATTTTTGACTTAATGTGAGGACTCTCTGTAGGCTTCGTTTGATAGCAGAGGTACATTTAAAAAAATCATATGGACAAAATATTATCCTTACCAATTTTTTCAATTTATAATGTTGCATTTTCCACAAGCAAGTGATGAAACTAGAGTGGTTATGTCATTTTATATATCTGAAAACATTAAAAATTATATAAAATGTGAGGCTTAACCACTTTTAGTAGGGGCTTCCTAAGTTCCCTTTGGTAGGCCTTAACTAGGATGGAATAGAAATAAATCAGCTTCCGAAGAAGAGACCCACCTAGCTCCAACTCACCCTGGATTCAGACTAGCTTCTTGAAATGTATGTAGAGGTGACAACTCCATGTCAAACACTGCTCTCTTTCTTGGTCTTCTCATTCCTGGGGCCGGGGGGAGGGGTGTGGTACTGGCTGTGAAGGACTGCTGAGCTAGAACCTGAGATTATAGGGAGACACATTCTAAATTTGGTGTCTGGCCAGCATGCTGCCCACTAGACAGCATACATCACTTTTCGTCCAGAAGCTGACATTCCTGCATTTGAAAAACAAAATATCTAGGGCACCTTGTGGGCCAGTATTTCAAATTGGCTGGCATGCTGGCTTCATACTAGCAAAAATGTCCAGAATGACCAATCATTTCCGGTGTTATTACAACAACCATTTATGCTCCAGCTGTCAGAAAAGAAAAGGAAAATATTTTCCTCATTCACTGTTTTAGTGGAATGAACACATCTTTTGGAAATAGCAAACGTATAAAGTTCACTATGCCTCTCCCCTCCACAAGCACCCTGACCTTCTTCCTCACCCATCCTCTCTTCCCTTCCTCTCTTTTCGTTTTCCATCTAGTCACTCTCTTTCCATTTGTTTCTTCCCTTTAATTTTTCTTTTCAAAAAAGATCTAAGGGTGAAGATATAATTTTCCCTAAGATGCTGCTCATTTTAATTGTGAAACAAAAAGTTATGTTTTGGAGGTGAGAGCAGGTACTAGCCTTGTTTTGATTACCTCTTAGGCACAGACACTCAGATGGGTGCTTTTAAACTTGGTATCATATTGTGGCTGTGGCAATGGGTTGGTCTTGAAGGACTCAGTTCAGTTCAGTCACTCAGTCGTGTCTGAGTCTATGTGACCTCATGGACTGCAGCATGCTAGGCTTCCCTGTCTATCACCAACTCCTGGACTTGCTCAAACCCGTGTCCATTGAGTTGCTTATGCCATCCAACCATCTCATCCTCTGTCGTCCCCTTCTCCTGCCTTCAGTCTTTCCCAGCATCAGGGTCTTTTCCAGTGAGTCAGTTTTTAGCATCAGGTAGCCAAAGTACTGCAGCTTCAGCTTCAGTATCAATCCTTCCAGTGAATATTCAGGACTGGTTTCCTTTAGGATTGCCTTGTTTGATTTCCTTGCAGTCCAACGGACTCTCAAGAGTCTTCTCCAACACCACAGTTCAAAAGCATCAATTCTTTGGTGCTCACCTTTCTTTATAGTCCAACTCTCACATCCATATGTGACTGTTGGAAAAACCATAGCTTTGGTTAGATGGACCTTTGTTGGCAGTGTCTCTGTTTTTTAATATGCTGTTTAGGTTGGTTATAATTTTTCTTCCACATTTTATAATTTCATGGTTGTAGTCACCATCTGCAGTGATTTTGGAGTCCAAGAAAATAAAGTCTGCCACTGTTTCCATTGTTTCCCCATCTATTTGCCATGAAGTAATGGGACTAGATGCCATGATCTTCATTTTTTGAATACTGAGTTTTAAGCCAACTTTTTCACTCTCCTCCTTCACTTTCATCAGGAGGCTCTTTAGTTCCTCTTCATTTTCTGCCATAAGGTTGGTGTCATCTGCATATCTGAGGTTATATTGATATTTCTGCCTGCAATCTTAATTCTAGCTTGTATTTCTTCCAGTCCAGCGTTTCTCATGATGTACTCTGCATATACGTTAAATAAGCAGAATGATTATATACAGCCTTGATATACACCTTTCCCAATTTTGAACCAGTCTCTTGGTCTGTGGCTGGTTCTAACTATTGCTTCTTGACCTACATACAGGTTTCTCGGGAGGCAGGTAAGGTGGTCTGGTATTCCCATCTCTTTTAAGAATTTTTCACAGTTTTTTTGTGATGCATACAGTCAAAGGTGTTAGCATAGTCAAAGAAGCAGAAGTAGATGTTTTTCTGGAATTCTGTTGCTTTTTCTGTGATCCAGTGGAGATTGGCAGTTTGATCTATGGTTCTTCTGCCTTTCCTAATTCCAGCTTGAACATCTGGAAGTTATCTGTTCACATACTGTTGAAGCCTAGCTTGGAGAATTTTGAGCATTACTTTGCTAGTGTGTGAGATGAGTGCAGTTGTGCAGTAGTTTGAACATTCTTTGGCATTGCCACTCTTTGGGATTGGAACAAAAACTGACCTTTTCCAGTCCTGTGTCCACTACTGAGTTTTCCAAATTTGCTGGCATATTGACTGCAGCACTTTCACAGCATCATCTTGTAGGATTTGAAATAGCTCAGCTGGAATTCCATCACCTCCACTAACTTTGTTTGTAGTGATGCTTTATTGAAGGACTAAGATGGCTCTATTTTTGAAGATTAAGATGGGACAGTTGGCCTTTCTTACATAAACGGTGTAGGGAGCTCTCAGCCCAGTCAGAAGATCACCTCTGCTGATTGCTTTGACGTAGACACTGCCTTGGGAAGCTCTTGCTGAAGTCAGTCTGTTCTGTGAAAGCAGATATATCTGCAAGAGACGGGAGTGACTTGTTTTCCTCTTTGGAAAAGAGTGAGTCACAGACATCACTAGTTTCTTAGTGGTGAGTTAGCTGACATTTTCAGCATTAACTCAGTGAATTTGTCTTTTCAGGATTGTCCAGTCTGGTCAACCTTGAAGTTGTCACATTATTCCCTCCTCAGGCTTCTTTATGAAAAATAGCTTTGACATTTTTGCACTTTTGTTATCTTGATCTGTCTGTGTATAGGGTGCTGCTGCATGTTAGTGTAGAATATTTATTGGTGATAAAATGAGAAAGGTCTGTTAGAAAACAAAGGAATGTTTGCAAATGGGTAATCACAAAAGGCATTTAGGTTCTCAGATTTTTAAACTAGGGGCTCAGATGGAAGGCAGGTATCTATGCCGTTTTTAGAAAATTCCAGAATGAAGTGTCTTCTCTATATATGACTTGAAAGCTCCTTTCTAGACTAAAGGATGTGTCTACTATAAATATGAGTATAATCTGTTTGAATCAGATGCAGACCTGTTTTTCCCTCAGTGACACTAATGCACCCTGAGATAAAATAGCACCATCATCTGTGATACTTCTGAGAAGTAGACAGAGATGTTTTATGAGTAATAATTTAATAATGAATTTTGGATAATAATTAACATGAGCTTGGAGCAAGGAAGCCTTCCATTGAGCTTTTTCCTTCACCAATTGTTGCTTGTCAGTGCTATTTGTGGGATTAAGATAAGGATTTGTGGCTTGAATTTTATTGCCTTCCTTTCTCACCTCCAGCCTAACCGAAATCTTAATTGATCAGAGGAAAGTGCAGATGCAGAAAGGAGAAACTATGTAGAGGTTTTTAATGCCTTATAATAGCCTTTGTGGCTCTGTTGAGTGATGGAAGCAGGGTATATTTAGGTAGTATGGTTGATGGAATGGGATCACTGCAGAGAATATGAAATTATTTTGGATTTGGCTATTTAGTGACTTAATAAATGTTAAGTCTCCTTGAAAACGATATTGCAGCACAAGTAATTGGCCCTTGCTCTCCCTTTCTCCCTGTGCAAAGGAGGCATTTGAATGTCAGTGTTATGGAGGCTTCTATCTTACAAAATATCAATCTAATTATAAAATAATTGTAAATGTTAAAGTGGGTACACAGTTCCTCAGGGAAAAAAAGACCCAATTCTCTGACATTTGCCCAAGGCAATATGAAAATTTAACTTACCCTCCTTTTAATTCCCTTTGTCTTGTGTCTAATTCAATTAACAAAGGTCTCAGGACATTGGAACTCTAATAGACACTCATGAACTTGATTCCAGTTCCATTAAAATTGCCTCTTGGCCTAGGCTAGCAAGTATTTTGGCTGAGGGGCCTATCCAGGGAAATAAGTTGTTATTCTGTCTTCTGGAAAAATATATAGGAAAATGGTAGCTTTGTGATATTAGCTGGTTAGGCCCTTTCTTTTTTTTTTTAGTTGAATTTATTATTTATTTATTTATTAAATTTAAGTTTATTTATTTTAATTGGAGGCTAATTACTTTACAATATTGTATTGGTTTTGCCATACATCAGCATGAATCTGCAATGGGTAGGTCCTTTCTAATGATTAGCCTGTAAAGTTCTCTTTAGGAGTCGGTGTGCTAAAGTAGAAGCATGTGCACCGCAGCTGAGTGGTTTTGGTTTTGAATCATGACTCTGCCATTGTTTAGCTCTGCAGCTGTGGGTTAGCAGCCTGCCGCTGCTGCTGCTGCTGCTGCTGCTGCTGCGTTGCTGCAGTCGTGTCCGACTCTGTGCGACCCCATAGACGGCAGCCCACCAGGCTCCCCTGTCCCTGGGATTCTCCAGGCAAGAACACTGGAGTGGGTGGGTTAGCAACCTAACTCCCTTCATTTCAGTTTTCTTACATGTAAAATGTAAAATGATAAAAAATAAAAAAATTTTCCTTCATAGAGTTGTTTGATGATGAAATGAGTTTGCCTGTTAAACAACCTCAATAAATGGTTCAATAAATGCTGTAATAATAATTATGCAATTATAGTTATAACAATGTATAATATGTCATAGTTACATTATATATTATAATTCTAATAATTATTCTTTCTCTATTACTATTTAATGAAACACGTTGTATATGCCATAGGGTCCAATATGTTTTTATATTTTTTGATAAAGGTAAACATATGAACATTTTAACCACTCCCAGTCATGTCTTTCTGGTAGATAAAAAGGCAGATTCTGTAGGATGCTGTCGTAATACCATTTTTATGACACAGTGAGTGTCCTAACATATTCTATATAGCTAGCTTCTTCTAATTTTAATAAACCCGTTGAATTATTATCTAATATATGTTTGAAGTCTGCATAGTTCTTTAGATATTATATAAACTAAATAAAGCCTTTGCCTCTGGAATTTCAGAGGTGAAAAGAAACTAAGAATTTATCTACTTTTTAATTTTGAAGATTATGAAATTTAAGATCAGAGGAGTAACATAATTGGTCTAAGTCACACAGGATGACTTCAGGTCTTTATTTATTTGTCTTTCTGTGTTATGTGTGTTTCTCTATCTTTCTCTTAAAATAAATGCAAGAAGTCTTGTGTTTATGGTTTAGTTTCAATAAGAAATAAGTGTCATGGTTACGCTGTGGCATCCATAGATTATTCCAGGATATTTAATCACCCACTGTACTAGATGACTAGATTCCCTTTTCCCTTCAACTGTAGTTTAGCATTTGAAGCCCTGGGAATAAGATTTAGAACTAGTCTGATCTACTCTGGTAGTAGTTTTGTTCTTGATTTAATCCTGACTGGAAGTTCTAGGCTGATGAGAACCCAGAATTTGATGTTCTGTGGCAGCACTGTCCAATAGAGCTTTCTATTATGATGGAAATATACTATGTACTGTCTATTATAGTAGCCACTAGCCACAGAGGGCAGTTGAACACTTGAAATGTGGCTAATATGACCAAGGACTTGAATTGTAAATTATATTTACTTTTAATTAATTATAATTAAATTTAAATAGTCCCCTGTGGCTGGTAGCTATTATATTTGTTAGCACAGTGATTATGGAATAAAGCCCGTAGAAAAAGCAATATCAAAGAGAAAAGATAAAAGAGAAGGCTGTACTTAGCTTGAGACTTGGCATGCAGTGCTTGCAACAACATTGCAACAAAAAAATTGCTCAACAAACAGTTTTTAAAATTATAGTAGAGCTAAGATGGTGGAGGAATAGGACGGGAAGATGACTTTCTCCCCCACAAATTCATCAAAAGAACATTTAAACACTAAATTCCACAAAACAACTTCTGAATGCTGGCAGAGGACATCAGGCACCCAGAAAAGCAGCCCATTGTCTTCAAAAGGAGGTATGAAAAAATATAAAAGACAAAAAAAGAGACAAAAGAGGTAGGGACTGAGCTCCGTCCTGGGAAGGGAGCCTTAAAAAGAGAGAAGTTTCCAAATACCAGGAAACATTCTCACTGCCGAGTCTGTGGCGAGCCTTGGAAGCGCAGAGAGCAACATAACAGGGAGGAAAAATAAATAAGTAATTAAAACCCACAGATTATGAGCCCAGCGGTAGCTCCCCCGACGGAGACGCCTGCACCTGCCACTAGCCAGTGAGGGCTGGGCCGGGAGGCAGGGGCTCCATTGCTTAGAGTAAGGACCCGGCCTGAATGCCCCAAGGGCAATCTGAGGGAACTGACTTGGACTAGCAAACCAGACTGAGGGATAGCTACCACAGAAAAAGCCCGAAGACACAAAAAGCTCTAAGACACCGCCAGGCCCGCACACGGAACAAAGAACTGAACAGAACTAGCCGGCTGCAGACCATCCCTCTCCGGTGACAGGCAGCCAGAGACAGAGGGGGCAATCACAGCCCCAGAGGGCATTATCTACCAAACTGCAAGCAGGCTTCTTCGCTAACTAAGACTTCTTGGGGTTCTGGACTGTCAACATCTGCCTGAGAAGGTGCGCTGGTTGTACACCCAGAAAACCGAGCAGCAGTGATGGGGGAGGCATTAAGTCACAGCGACCACACTTGCCAAACACCTCATCACCTGAGCTGCTTGAACCTGGGAAGAGCACAAAATGCAGGCCCAACTGAATCTGCGCCTCTGAGGACTACCCCCGTGCCTGAACCTGAGCAGCTTAGACCCGGGAGGTGCATGCAGCCCAGGGCCGGCCTCGGACAGTTCCCAGCGGAGCAACCTAGAGCCTGAGCAGTGTGGGCAGGGAGGG
>SJYC01128408.1:0-27005 GCA_006408675.1 Madoqua kirkii | reverse complement strand
TCATTGGAAAAGATTTTGATGCTGGGTGGGATTGGGAGCAGGAAAAGAAGGGGATGCCAGAGGTTGAGATGGCTGGATGGCATCACGGACTCGATGGACGTGAGTCTGAGTGAACTCTGGGAGCTGGTGATGGACAGGGCGGCCTGCCGTGCTGCAATTCATGGGGTCGTAAAGAGTCGGACACGACTGAGCGACTGAACTGAACTGAAGGTTGGTCCAGTGGATTGTTTGAGCTTTGTGTAGGGTGAGATTTGTGCTTAGTTTTTGTTTTTCTTTTTCCTCTGGTGTGCAATGCTGAGTGAGGTGGCAATCCTATCTCTTGATGATTGGGTTTATATTTTTGTTTCTTGCTTAGATGAGGCATCCAGCACAGGCTGCTGACGATTGGGTGATGCTGGGTCTTGTATTCCAGTGGTTTCCTTTGTGTGAGTTCTCACTATTTGATACGCCCTAGGGTAGTTCTCTGGGAGTCTAGGGTCTTGGAGTCAGTGCTCCCTCTCCAAAGGCTCAGGGCTTGATCTCTGGTCAGGAACAAGTGAGATTAAAACAAATATCCAAAAAAGAGACACCAAAGATGAATCCCAGACAAATGGCAGTTACGAAAATCAGGCAAATAATTAGAATGATGGAATATAGACATACACATATACACCCACTAGCAAAGTGATAACAGTCCAACAAAAATATAGTGGATTGACCTGGCAAACAAAGGAAAACAAATTTATTTACCAGTTAAGAACAAAAGTAACTTAAGCTCAACTGGAAAACAAAACTAAAAGAAGGTGCCAAGTGGGGAATAAAGCCATGAAAACAAAACTAACAAATATGTTGAGAGGAAAAGAAAGAAAGAAAAAAGAAAGAGTAGATATGCAAAGTTAAATAGAGTTAGGTGAAGAAAACTGTGGAAAATTCTGAAAGAGATGGGAATACCAGGCACCCTAACCTGCCTCTTGAGAAATCTGTACGCAGGTCAGGAAGCAACAGTTAGAATTAGACATGGAAGAACAGACTGGTTCCAAATAGGAAAAGGAATATGTCAAGGCTGTATATTGTCACCCTGCTGATTTAACTTATATGCAGAGTACATCATGAGAAATGCTGGACTGGGAGAAACACAAGCTGAAATCAAGATTGCTGGGAGAAATATCAATAACCTCAGATATGCAGATGACACCACCCTTATGACAGAAAGTGAAGAGGAGCTAAAAAGCCTCTTGATGAAAGTGAAAGAGGAGAGTGAAAAAGTTGGCTTAAAGCTCAACATTCAGAAAACGAAGATCATGGAATCTGGTCCCATCACTTCATGGGAAATAGATTAGATGTTCAAGCTGGTTTTAGAAAAGGCAGAGGAACCAGAGATCAAATTGCCAACATCTACTGGATCATCAAAAAAGCAAGAGAGTTCCAGAAAAACATCTATTTCTGCTTTATTGACTATGCCAAAGCTTTTGACTGAGTGGATCACAATAAACTGTGGAAAATTCTAAAAGAGATGTGAATACCAGACCATCTGACCAGCCTCTTGAGAAACCTATATGCAGGTCAGGAAGCAACAGTTAGAACTGGACATGGAACAACAGACTGGTTGCAAATAGGAAAGGGAGTACATCAAGGCTGTATATTGTCACCCTGCTTATTTAACTTCTATGCAGAGTACATCATGAGAAAGTCTGGGCTTGAGGAAGCACAAGCTGGAATCAAGATTGCCAGAAGAAATATCAATAACCTCAGATATGCAGATAACACCACCCTTATGGCAGAAAGTGAAGAAGAACCAAAGAGCCTCTTGATGAAAGTGAAAGAGGAGAGTGAAAAAGTTGGCTTAAAGCTCAACATTCAGAAAATAAAGACCATGGCATCGGGCCCCATCACTTCATGGGAAATAGAAGGGGAAACAGTGGAAACAGCAGCTGACTTTATTTCTGGGAGCTCCAAAATCACTGTAAATGGTGACTGCAGCCATGAAATTAAAAGATGCTTACTCCTTGGAAGGAAAGTTATAACCAGCCTAGACAGCATATTCAAAAGCAGAGGCATTACTTTGCCAACAAAGGTCCATCTAGTAAAGGGAATGGTTTTTCCAGTAGTCATGTATGGATGTGAGAGGTGGACTATAAAGAAAGCTGAGCACCAAAGAATTAATGCTTTTGAACTGTGGTGTTGGAGAAGGCTCTTGAGAGTCCCTTGGACTGCAAAGAGATCCAACCAGTCCATCCTAAGGAGACCTGTCCTGGGTGTTCATTGGTAGGACTGATGTTGAAGCTGAAACTGCAATACTTTGGCCACCTGATACGAAGAGCCGTCTCATTTGAAAAGACCCTGATGCTGGGAACGATTGAGGGCAGGAGGAGAAGAGGACAACACAGGATGAGATGGCTGGATGGCATCACCAACTCAATGGACACGGGTTTCGGTGGACTCTGGGAATTGGTCATGGACAGGGAGGCCTGGCATGCTGCAGT
Source organism: Madoqua kirkii (assembly GCA_006408675.1). Lineage (NCBI taxonomy): Eukaryota > Metazoa > Chordata > Mammalia > Artiodactyla > Bovidae > Madoqua > Madoqua kirkii. The sequence goes on along the minus strand of SJYC01128408.1, from coordinate 24,543 downwards.
TCGTGGGTTCACAAAGCGTCTGACACGACTGAGCAACTGAACTGAACTGAACTGAGAGGTAGAAGTTCTTAAAACTAAAATTATATGCAAAATTATGTGTGTGTATAGCAATGTATATATACACAAATGACATCATAAAAAACTGCAAGTGACTCTAACATTATTTATAAGTTCCCTGAATATCAACTTTGGACCCTTCTTTAAGAACCCCTTGCTTAAGGAATAAGCAAGCTTCCAACTGTTATCAAAACGTGTGAAATATTTCAGGATTTCTGCACATAAAGCATACGTGAACAGACATATTAACTATATTCTACATCACTAGAATGTTCTCCATTGCTCTTTTTCCCAAAGAAAGTTAGTTAAATTATTATTTTAATGTCGTTTCCGTGAGAAGCAGTTATCCTAGTAGAAAACATCCTGTCACTGTTCTGAGAACAGTGAGATCCTAGAATATGAACCTTCTTCCTCATAAGAATGCCTGAGCATGCTGTTACCAAAAAATTTTTAAAAACTTAAAAAAACTGGATGATATTAGATGAACAGCTGTGTAGAAAGGAGAATGTAAAAATAAAAACTGCATGTTGGAGCATCAAAATAGTAACCATGTACAGTATATGACTGTTTTTAATCAGATGAAGATTGAAGCTATTACATTTCAAATTGAATGTTATAAATTAGTTCAAGAATGCAGCTGAGCTCACATTTAATTAGAAATGTCCATGTTTAAATCATGAGGTACAGTAGCTGCCAATGAAGTAAAAGGGCAAAGGAAGGGAGAAGTACTCTGTCAGACCCTCCTGTTGTCAACTGTCTCCTATGCTGGCCGAGAATCTGGGGTGGACCAGTCCTGATGTAATGAAGAACTTCTTGTACTAGCTAATTTGAGATTTAATATAACTGAACATCATTGTTTTGAAGATAATTAAAATCATTATTCTGGTCTGAACAATTCTGAACTCTTCATTTTCGTGTGAAATGTATATTCCCCTATGCTGAATTTTAACTCTTTCTTAGAGGAAAAGGAAACCAAATTTGGGGCCGAGATTTCCCCAGAGAAATAATCCACAGATTGTCAGGTCATGCAGCACAAGCAGTGAGGTACACCTTTGGAAACAAGCCTCCTTTCCTATTTCTAGGGCTTGACGTAGCTCAGCTAGAGTCCAAATCGACATCCCAAATGTTACACACCTCCCTGTTACCTAAAAATGAGGCAATACCGCAGAGGATTTCTGAGGTCATAGAGAGAAGTCTGCAATCATCCTACAGCGGACTTTCCCCCAAAGCTTACGGGCCTCTGAATCTCATAATTAACCAGCGAGACAGTCCAAGCAAAAGGTCTTTCTTTTCTCCCAATTTGCTTAATTCAAAAACACCTCAAGTGACATAGCTCAAATTTTCCAAATTAAACTTACCCCTGGGGCTGAAATCAAGCATGTGACAGTTCAGTTCTAAAGAAAATCTTAAAGAGAGTTGTACACAAGGAAAAAAGAGAAGAAAAAAAAATCAGAGGAAAAAGGGGTAGGAGTTAACATTTAAGTGGGTTTTCAACCTCATCATTACTCCTGCTCAAGAAAATAGAACACAGATGGGCGAAACACACCATCGTTCTGCCCTGAAGAGTCTAAGGAACTCATTAAAAACTAGTGTTGTTTCCTTATGGATTTGTAAGGGGACACAGTGATTGATTGGCTGCATCCCACAGCACTGAGTATTCCACAGCGTCGTGGGATGGAAAGTGGAAGGATGAGTCACAAAGACACCGTGTGTGCCACTGCAACCCATGAAAGCTTATTGTTGACCCAATTTTTCAAGTCGATTTTTCCCAGGGAACTGAGGAGTGATTATATTGTCACAAGCTGTTCTGATGTGTAAAAATGGTTTCCATTAAGGAATAACACACTTCCCCCAAACTTTCTCTTACTTCTGGCCACAGCTCCACACTCTTCCACTCCAACACCAGAGAGAGGGTAAATGGGAATCAGGTCCACTGCTCCCAGGCAAGGATGGATCCCCTCCTGAACCTCCATATCAATAGAATGGAAGGCTTCCAAGCAGGCAGCCAGAACGGAATTGCCTTAAAAATGTAAAATTAAAAAAAATAAAATATAATCATTAAACTCTCAATTGCATTTAAAGAATCAGCTATAATTATTACTGTCCTACCAGCTTGTTTTCCTTTCATAAAATGTATAGAAGATTGTTTTTTCATCCAAAATAAAGAAAAATGTAAGATCCAATAATTCCCCTCTCCCAGCCTCCCAAGTGTCATAAAGTTTCACATTTCTTCCAACTCTTTACTTCCCAAAGTAGAAGAAGAAAGCAAAGTTTATTGGCCTTAAAAAACTCTGTATCTTTTTTTACAATTGGTTACTTTCAATTGTTTCAACTTTATCAAATTAATCTGATAAAATTCTTTGTCATCTTCAGAATATTTTATGAGTTTATATTAAAATAGACAAACATAGCATAGCATCACCAATTCAATGAACATGAACTTGGGCAAACTCCAGGAGATAGTGAGAGACAGGCCTGGTGTGCTACAGTTCATGCAAAGAGTCAGACATGACTTAATGACTAAACAACAAAGACAAAAATACAATTTAAAAGTATACCATAAGTATTTTAGTTTTGCTCTTATAACTAGATTTTGTGTGTGTATTAAGTTGTTTGAATCTTGTCCAACTCTTTGCAACGCCATGGACTGTAGCCTGCCAGGCTCTTCTGTCCATGGAATTATCCTGGTATGAATGTTGGAGTAGGTTGCCATTTCCTTCTCCAGGTTCATTACTTATTCTATCTAAATACATATAGACACCTCAGAGTGTTATTACTCTGAGTTTTCATTAGCAGTGCAGTATGACCATTTTCAAAGAAGGCAATGGCACCCCATTCCAGTACTCTTGCCTGGAAAACCCCATGGGTAGAGAAGCCTGGTGCGCTGCAGTCCATGGGGTTGCTAAGAGTCGAACATGACTGAGCGACTTCACTTTCCCATTTTCATGCATTGGAGAAGGAAATGGCAACCCACTCCAGTGTTCTTGCCTGGAGAATCCCAGGGACGGCAGAGCCTGGTGGGCTGCCGTCTGCGGGGCCGCACAGAGTCGGACACGACTGAAGTGACTTAGCAGCAGCAAGACCATAATTGGTCCTGCATTTGCTGAGAATCATCCATCAGCTCTTTGCTTTCCAAACAAACATACCTTTTGAGAAAAGACAATCTGCTCAGCTGAAACCAAGTTTATCTGAAAATAATTTAAATTCTTTACCAAGCAATGCTAAAGATAATACAGATTTTTGTTTAATCAAGTATGATCCTTCAAATTCAAGCTGTCCCACTAAATCTTACAGCAGGACACATGAAACCCATTTCATTTCACCCAAGGGACCATCTCAAGATTTCAGGCTCCTGACTTAAAACACAACTGCCTAGCATGTTTCATTTCAAGTCAACTTCTCTGTGAAATCAAATTCAACACTACTACTTCACAGGTTAAAATCTGAAGATATTTTTCTTAACCACAAGAAAATATGTGATCATCTTCAGGGAAAGATGTTATTAAATACTGGACCCCAAGATTCATTTTAATGAAGAGGAAGTAGGAAATGCATATCTCAAAGATGTACTGGTTCAGAAAAACGAAGAAATGCAATTTTGAGGTAGACTTCTCATGTATCGCAAAGAGTATTCAGATTAACAGAAGAAATCAATGATTAAGGAGCATTTGGGTCTACTGGAAGCCAACCCTTCACCAAAAGATATATAGAAAAAGAAACTGACATCTTACCTAACTCATCAATGGAAGCTGCTATTGTAATGACTGATCTATTGTACTCTGGATCAGAAAATATATTGAGCACTGATACTTCAGGATGTCTCTGTCCTATATAAAAAAACAACACATAAATGAAAGAATTTTTTTCCTCTGGTAAAACCTTAATACTTTATTTTTCTTGATACAACAAAATTTAGCTTAACAGAAAAATTTGGGGAAAGGGGTGACCTCTGAAGTGACACTGACTAGTCAGGAAATTCACTGACAGCAATGTCCACTCCTACATTGTCTTCCTTTACAATCGGATGGCTCAGCTCAGATACTAGGCTTCGGTGTCTATCAGAGGCCTTCTCTTGCACTTGCTTCTGAATTTGTCAAAGTTCTCTTAATTCAGTCCAAGATGATAGCCTCTTCTATTCCCAAATCGTATCACACTAAATTCTGTTCCCTTTCAATCTCATCTTCTATGCCTTGTCAATTTTTCCTTCCAAACCCAGAGATCAAACCAGATCAAAAAATAACATCTGGAAAAACTAGGATAGGCCAATTAGTGCCTAGAGCAGAGGTTCCTGGGATACATGCACCTGCCTATTAGAAATTGTTCTGACTCCAGCATCTCCTTTTCAAAGGCCACCAACAGCCTTCAGATGTTAACAACTTCCAGCCTTCAGCCACGTGTGACTCACTGAAACGTGTAACCTGGAGGAGAAAGCTGCCATGCCCTTATATGGTGGCCACCCATAACCCCGTAGTTATTTTTGAAGTTTACAAGTCTTGCTCAAGCTCCTTAAAAGTTCCTCGTATGCCTACAAAAGCAAATTCAAAGTGAAGGACAAAAGTTTTCAGGAGGTAATTAAGCCTTTCACTATGCCATTATACCTTTGTCGCCCTGTCCCTTGGCAGCTTAACAATTAACTTTTTCAAGGAGAGGGAAAATAAGTTACATACGGAACTATAGAGCTTATAGCAGCCCTATGCTATTAATTTTAATAATGTGAAAAGATAAACTTATGTCACTCACTCATAGCCAAATGAGCATCTACAGAGACCTACCCTGGTGTAGGTCTAAGATTTATAACTCAGCTTTCTTTACATAAGACCTTTCAGACCATTTAAATGTTTTCACATTGCTTAATTGGAAAAGATGTAGGTGATATAGTTTGATTCCACTCACTTAAAAGTAAATGCCTTTAAATTATCTGTAAAACAGCAGGTCATTTTCTTAACTAGTGCTACCTTTCCTGCATTTTTAAAACTATGAAAGACAGAACAGGAACGAGATCATACAACCTCCTTTTCATTTTTTTTTTTTTTTTTCAACATACTTTAGCTTTTAGAAGAAAAGAGATAATTTTATTTTTTTCATCTGAAATCTTCTTCTGAAAAGCTTTTATTCTCAGTTTCATATGATTCAATTGATTCAAATGCTGAAAGAATGAAACACTCTCTCCTGCAATTTCTTAAGCATGCATATAGAAAAAAAAAATTACTTCTGGCAGGAGGAGCTGTCAGTATGAATCTCAGCAGAAGTAAATTGTTTGGTATTTGTAATAGAGTATAATAGCTATAATTCCATTTGAGCTGCTGCCACTAATAACTGATAAAAACTGTGAGTTGAGACCCAGGTGTCCATCAGTGCGTGACTTCCACAAATGTCTCTGCCCAGTCACTTAATCGCAGAACGTGTCTCTGCACATTCACCCGATCCCATTAGCTGTACTATCTAACAATGTGGGGCCCAAGCTGGCTCTTCCCACAAAGAGAATGCAAAAGCACAGCTGCATGCTGACTCCAGTGGAGTTTTCCTATCAGCAATTATCAGGAATTTGCACAGACACTCCTAGCCCCCCAGAGTTGTTAGATGGTAACTTAAATGTGCTCAGTGTTAGAAACAGGCCTAGGAAAAGCACCTCTCTCTCATGAAAAGCAATAACCAAATAAAAAATGACAACCAGAAATTAAAATAGACTGTTTCAAATGCTTCAGGGCTATGACCCTAATACCTGTTGCCAAAAAGCTGTTGATTTAACAACAAATCTTTTGTATTTAAGTGATGGTAAACCTGTAAATACACTGTGTTTTGTGTATGTGTGAAAGTAAAAACAAATACTATTTAGAACTATATGTCATCACATGAACATTTTAACAAAGGCTAAGAAAAAAGAGAAAGAGTAGCATCTCTAATAGTAAATACTGGTCAAGGGGGTAAAGAAGACTTGAGTTTCAGTCTTCTGAATCTGAATGGCTGAATGATGTTACACACATCTCTTAAACGCCTAAGAGTCTTTATATGGAGAAAATGGAGTAGAAATATTAATGCTGTAATACAGCCTGGGCTTTGCTGGCAGGAGTGCTTTTGAAAAGTACTTGGTATTCAACAAGTTTATTTTTTATTTCACCTGCTGAATAAAAAGCATAATGAATTATGCTCATTCTATTAACGATCATACACATGGCCCATGAAGCAAACATTAAACCTGTATGTAAATATATCCTCTTCAGGAGTCTGTCAATATCCTGAACAACGTGCATTTCAGACACCCTCTCCAATGTGAATATGCTTGTGGATGGTATGCAGGCATTTGGAAGAGAGTGTATGTGCACATCTGAGTAAGTGATCTATCTCAGCATCCTGGAGCCAAGCTATGATAGCCCAAGAATAAGGGAAAAAATTCAGGAAGAAAGCAGAAGTGTGTTCTACGGACACTGTCAGCAGAATAAAAAAAATTATTCTTATTATCAAAACACTACACGTTCACGTTCTATTGCCTGTTGTTCCTACCATTTCTTTCAAGAAGAGCAGCTTTCGCTACGTTCTCAACAACGTACTTTTTTCTGGCTTCTGAAATGTTTAACAAACAGGCAGCCAAACGGAGCCCCACTCGGCAAGAAGACATGGTGATTTCCTTCTAGGAAAGGAGAAAAATGAGTCTTCATTTTAATTTCATTCGTAGGTCACACCTAAAGGATAATATCTCACATTGACTCGGCCAAAAAACCATGCACATGCGGTCATGCACATGTGAACATGTGAAGACAGTAACACGCTAGAAAATAGCCATCAGCACTCACCCTGAATTCTGTCATGGGAAACTTTTTCATTAAAGTATGTCACTCTCTTTTAAATATTGCCTTCTATAGTTTAATCCTGTTTTTGAAGAAGCATGATACTTTTGTTAAATAAGATTATTGGGGAAATAAAGAAAAGAGAAACAAGAGATTACTTAATATGCTGATTCTTACAAAAACTATTCTGATAGAAAGGGTTCCTCCACCAGCCGTGCCACAGATGAACAAATAAAGGAGATTCACTTGGAGGTTTTAAATGACAACTATTTGACTAAGTTCTCTTGTACTTTGATCTCCATACTCCCTAAACCAGTTTAAAATCTTTCACAGGACTTTGTACATTGAACTGAAAGGTGACATGGAGTACCCGGATATGTTACTCAATAATCAGCCAAAAATGTGACTGATTTCTTTGAAAATGGAATCATCATACAAGTTTTGGAGGTTGCTTTGACTTTCTTCAGTACCCTGGAATGGTATTTTCAACTAGTTATCTTTCCAAACTTCAAATGATATTATGAACTTAAGTTTAAATATTGCACACACACAAAAAATTCCCCTTTTTAAAGATCAGGTCATCGTTATTTCCACCTCTTTTAAATATAGCTAAAAGTTAACGCGGCCCTCATGAACTCGTTCAGTAAATTTTACTGTGGAACATTTTGTGACAGGTAAAGTCCTCCCTATGAGGGACACTGCAGAGAATGGTGTACAACTCTGAGACACACATTAAGCTCATAAGTTAAAGCTAACATGCTGTGGTGTATTAATAGTGTTCTCCGTGTATAAATTCAGTGGCTTCTGTTCACTAGGACTGTTCGTTGGCCTAATCATTTTAACCAGAGGAGATTAACAGGGCTTCACTGTTAGTTCCAAGTTTTCACATTGTGACCATTATCTCACAATTGAAAATTCAGAAAAAATAGGGTCATTAGGATTTTGTAGACATTAATAACACTGTTGCAATAGAGCAGCTCAGACCTCTTTCGTTTTTATGTAAACAAAAAATTGCTTTACACAAGGGGTGTGGGCGTCTTCTGGCTTTCATTTGTTTTCAGTGTGTTTATGTAGCTTAATTGTCTCATCAGGCACTTTCCCAACATAATTATGCTTTTTAACAAATGGTGTTTATGGCAACCCCTAACAGTGCAAAAGAAAGGATTAGTTTCATCCTCTCATTCCACAGTTTGATTCCCTGTGGACAGCTAAATCACACAAAGATGGTGTTAGAAAAATCTACCTTCATTGCAAAAGCTGAAATTAGCGGCAATATCAGGCTTTTGGCAAGCACTCAGGCTTATTGTAGAAAGGGCAAGTCTTTCTCTTCGTCCTCCTCCTCCTCTAAGAATTTGACCCCGAGCAAGACCCCAAACACTTGTGGTTTGAGAGGATGATCGTAATTTGCCCACCCCTTCCATCACCTTTGGGATTACTTCCGGCTAGAGACCCAAACCTTGCCTCCCTCAGAGGAACTGAGTGGACCTGTGCGGGGCAGAGCCGTCCACAGTGCTCTGCCACATCACCTGCGTCCGGCGCACGCACCACCGTTAGCACTTTTAGGGCCGCAGAGGCTCGTCCAGGAGGCACAGAGCAGTGTGGGGCAGACGCCGCCACTGGCACTCCCTGTGAGGTTCCGCGCGGGTTCTAGCGTGGAGAGGCCCAGAGCCACGTGAGACGAGGGGGTGGGCCGAGGGGTAAAACCGGGGGACTCGATGTGGGCCCCCGGGGGAAACCAGCAAGGGGATCAGCGTCGGCGGGAGGCGGGGCCGAGAGCCAGGGGCGGCCGGCGGCGGCGCGTCCGGGCCCCGGCCTCGAGCTTGCAACCACCTCGGCCGCTCGGCGGTCTGCGCGGAAGCCACCTGCGCGCACTGATGGCGGCGGGGTACGACGGCGCCGAGCCCCAGTCGCCGCGCGTGACCAGTGCGCCGCTTCCGCCGCCGGCCCCGCCTCCCGGGCGCGCTCCAGCCCCACCGCCCGCTGGCTGGGCTCTGAGCTTCCGGACTCTACGCGACCCGACCCGACCGCGTGCTGCGTACGGGAGAGCTTAACCTTTCTTCTAGAAGTGCTTTCCCACCCCGCCGGCTTTAACTTGGAGCTCTCCACGGTTCTCTTGTAAATGAATGACTTTTTAAAAGGGAATTAGAATCTAACGATGAGGTCATTACTTATTGATCATACACCAGCAGGGGGCTCTTTTCTCAATTTACGCGGAAACACAGGTTCCCGCCTCCCCCCACTCCTCTTCCCCCCGCCCCGGCCAGGCACACACACCCCTTTGATAAATTCCCTCCTGAGAAACACTGTCCGCGAGCGACTGTCCATAGATCTGGACCAAAACAAAAGCATATACCCGTTTAGTCAAAATTACGAGTAGGAACCAGGCATTAAGCATTTCCCTTTTTTCTAGGCCAGTGAACCTTGAGAATACATTTCTCTTCCAAAAAAAAAAAAAAAAGGACCTGCTTTTTTTTCTTTTTAATGTAACAAGGATTAAATGTCACCATTTTGATCCAATTTTGTTCCTGAAGTGAAATAATCACTAAATAACTACTTGGGCGGAATACATTAATTTTTAAATCTATTTTTTATTTTCTAATTATACTTTTTAAACACAGATTTGAGGAAATTAACATTTATGTGGACATTTGGTTTCTAGCCTAATGTGGCATAAAAATAAGTAACATAATGAGTGTTAAAAAAAATCAGGTTCATGATGCTTCTCACATCATCATCATTGTACTTAGATGTCACAACAGTATTATGTGCGATTGTGTCAGATCCAGCCTTCTCCATCTCAGAGTGTTGGCAGGTAGGAGGGTTGTTGGCAAGAGGAGGGGTGTTAACCTCAGGATCCTGGATCCTTTCCAAGGCTGGTAATTACATTCTGCCAGCCAAAATTCATCCCATAATTTTAATTGGATAAATCCTTTCTGGCCTAAGCTACTGCTATGCCTGTCAAACTGTTGCCACATTTCACCCCAGAGGTGTCTGTGTTTTAGTTGCAAGAATCAGTCCCTTTGAGGTTGGTTCATCAGTTTAAATCCTCAAAGTGCTTTGGGACCTTAAGGAATTAAATATATATTTGAGGGTTTTTTTCCTATTGAATCTGCATAAAAAATGTATAAAATAGATTTATATGAATGCTAATGTCTGTTATCTAATGTCAGCAGATAATTTTGAGAGCTCTTTAACCAGATCAACATTCCTACCTTTCTTTTCTTTCCAGAAATTCTTATTGCCCATAGCTTTAACTTCAGTTTCCGAAAAGTACCTAAGTATCCAAAGTTTCTTTCCATGGAGGACAATAGAAGTGAAGCCCTTATTTTTCACCTTTCTAACAATCCCTGAGATAACTTGCTAAAACAAAATACAGAGTAGTAACATTACACCTAGTCTTCTCATATCCCTCCAGAGAGGACAGGGGCTTCATGATTATAGCTGTAGCATCTGCCAGGACTAAATCTTCCTCGCCATATCTCCTAATCCTCTTTGTGAGAATCACTCTTGCTTCCAGGACTGCTGGGGCATCAAGTATGACAAGACCTCTCAAAGCATCAACACAGAGGAGTTACTCAGTAAACCTTGTCCTTCTCTCCACTCTAGTCATGTCAAACACAATGGAGAGAAAGCAGGGCCCAGGGTTCTTTTAGAAGAGGGGCAGCCTCTGCCCCTAACTGAGGACTGAGCATATCTTTTTGAAAAAGACAAGGAGACAGATAACAGCAAGGCTAATGAGAAGTTTAGCATTGAGATTGAAAGTCTTTTGCTGTCTTCAGGAATGGAAAACTACCCTCGGTGTTAGTTTATCACATATAATTCTGCCCTGCTTTAAAAGAGTGTACGTCACATTTACAATTACATATTATTAAACATCTCATTTTTGTTTAACTTAGCATGCTTCGGAGGGACATTTTCATACTTTTTGGGTGAATGTGTTACTTTGATTCCTCATTTTTCCTGCTGTAAATCCACATTCTGGGCATTAGTTGTTTTGCTCATCGTGGATTCTGTCCAGAAACAAGTAAGTACTGGAAAGAGAGAACAGCTCAAAGTCCCAGGGTCACTGTCATCAATGACAACTACTTCCGAACACTCACATAGCTTCCCTGTGAGACAAAAGGACACTTTTCTATATTCTTCATTTTCATTTTTGCAAGCAGAGAGAAAACAGTTCTTGTTCTTGGCCCATCAGAGTTGAGGCAGGTCAAAGGGGGAGGCTGCGTTCAGACAGGGCTCCGCAGATCCACCTGAATCCAGAGCCCAGTGCTGCTTGAGTGGGGCTGGGACTAGGGTGAGTGAGGGAGCCATTCAGCTCAGGCACAAAATACAGGTGGTGCCAAAAACTTCAGTAATGCAGTACTTTAAGACTCAACACAAAACAACAAATCAGTGCTGAGCAAAATATCAAAATTTTAAGTAACATCAGGAGCCTGTTTTGTACTTGTCGGCTCAGTCACACTCACCTCACCCTGTGGTTGTACTCCCCTTCGTGCCAGCCCATTTCTGATTGTAGGGTTGAGAAGAAACTATGCCTCTCTGCCTTACCTACATCCTCTCTTCTGCCCCTGAAATGGGCAACAAAACCAAAAATATCAAGGGTAGAATTTTCCAGGCCAGCAGATACATATAATTTATAGTTTGTTCAAGAGTTTCATTGTTCTTGCCTGGAGAATTCCATGGACAGAGGAGCCTGACGGGCTAGAGTCCAAGGGGTCGCAGGGGGTCAGACACGACTGAGCAACTCACATAACACACACACAAGAGTTTCATGTATAGGAGACTTGGCCAATTTGAAGACAAATCCTTGTTAGGACAAGCAAAAGAACCAACACTACTAACAATCCAGTCACTGCCTACTTACCTGGTGCATTTCAGAATATGATAGTCAGAAAGCTTCCTACTGTGCTGTGGAATTTTGAAATGATGTTTTAAAGAACATTTTAATTAATGCAATGAATCATTTTCTCTTTTCATATTCTAGCATCTATCTGTGTTCAGGGAAATATGAGTGGAAAATTTCTCTTGGAAAGATAGACAGTCCAGTGGTTACAACTCTGAGCTTCCACAGCAGGGAGCACAGTTCAGTTCTTGGGGTTGGCACTGAGATCTCAAGCAGTGCAGGAAAAAAAGAGGAAAAAAAGTCTAATTCCTTGTGCAATTTTTCTAAGATTACACTTTCACCATATTTTTGCACTATGTCAGATTTCATTCTGCCTTCTTCCCTCCTCTGGGAACTTGAGAAGAATTTTGTTTCTTCTTTCATATAAATGTGGTTTGACAAATGAAGAATTGAAAAAGAGCGACTTTAGTTGTCACTCTGGGACAAGTTAAGTGCAGAAGCGAATTTACTTGTTTGGATTAAATTATTTGAATAACGTGATATTATGAAAATGTGTTCTATTAGTCATTTTCTAAATAGCAAATAGGCTTCAGTGCTGCCTTATTTAGCATGGGGAAACTGTGCTATTCATTTATTTTAAACAAAGAAAAGGAGCTTGATATCCGGAAAGACGTTACAATAAACAAGAGAAATTCCATTGGCCTTACGTTTTTACCTTTAATTACGGGAAATGGATCTCTGGCCATTTTTGTCTTAATGAAGGGGGGAAAAAAACAAACAGAGAAATTGCCAGAATTAACAAGTTTTCATCTTTATTAGTATTTGGGAAATATCTTTCCCTTTACACAACATGGACTGGATTCTTCTTCTTTAGCTGACTGATCTCTTTATCATGAAAGACCAGTAGACTGCAATGTAAGCATAGGTATTAGTTTAAGTTGGAATCCCTTGTTATGCATTCTATTCCTTCATAGCTGGAATATCTCCTATAACTAGCCAAAAAAAGGTAAGTCTACAATCTATTCATCCTTTAATTCATTCGTCTCCTTTCCTGCCTTCCACAAGGTCATTTCTTTATGCATTCCTTCATTATGCAGCCTAGGTATCAAATGGAAAGAAGTGTCTCCCAGAGCCTCTCTCCAAAGCTGTTGTTTTGTTTAAAAAAAAAAAAAAAAAAAAAACACACACACAAAAACAAACCAAAACCTATTGTTTATACTGCAGAGGAAGAGCAATCCCTAAATTGACTTTGAGTTTTTGCTGAAAAGTTGTCTTAATTTATGAGACTACATTAATTCATAAAATATATCTTATTTTATCCACAAAAATGCTGAGAATGTTTAGAAACATTTCCTCTAAAAACATTTCCTCAAACAACATGAATTTTTGGTGCATTATGAGGTTTACTTGGTATCTACTTAAGAAATCCAACTAGTAGGTGATGACTGACAACTTTATTAAGAAAAATGTCACGTCTTGTGACAGACAGTCCAGTCGTGTTCAGTCATGCTCTGTGCACTTGTAGGCACTTTTGTGTTATTGTTTTTTAATGTCCTCGGTACATGCAAGTGATGCCAGCTCTTATTGACACCAACAGGATAACCTCTCGCATGCACAGGAATCTGAGACCCTGAGCAGAAGCATCCTGTGACGTCTGCAGGCCCTAATTCCCACTTGTGTTCAGAGCCATCCCTTGCTCTGAAAAGGAGAGAACCAGTTCTCCTGTTCTTGGGCAGATCTGCAAGGTCTGTCTCTGCAGGGAATTCAAACTGAAGGTTCAAGGGATTTTGAACCTTCTGGATTTGTTCCCCTGATTGTTTTGTCTTTTACTGTCTGGTTCAGTGTTTGAAAGGATTTAACTTTTAAAAATCATGCCTTTTCCTTACATTTAAATAGAAAATGTCTAATTTCAGAGGAAGAAGTGGAAAAGTTAAAAATTTTGGTAGTTATTTTTAATATTTTTTTATCCTACCTTATGCCTCTCAATTATTATTGAAATCTTACTTGAAGTTCTGTGTTTTTAAAAAAGATTTGAAAATAAAAACTCATAGAATCTAAGGTCAGAAGGGACCTTAGAAATTCTTGTAATGTTTGTTCAAACAGTGTTGGACCTGGAACAAACAGGCAGTAGAGTTGGAAGCAGAGTTTGTGATAAAGTAGGGTTAGGCTAGGCAGTGGGGGTATCCCTGCAGTCCTGCATTTTAACCCCCTAACTGCTGCTTCCATGGGCTCTCTGAACTCTAAGGTGGCTTTGAAAACAACTGACTGGTTCAACTACTTTTCTGGGATTGAAACCCTTTTTGTAACATCATACAAAGTTCTCATCTTTTTAAGATTAACCTTCTATATTGAATCAAACCCATGACACTGCCTCAAAACACAAAAACTGTAGAAAATCCACACTACTTTTTAAAATTATTGGATTGGTTTTAATAGTATTTTTCTGTGGAGGAAAATAAATACAAATGGATATTCAAATCTGAAATGATCCATCAAGGGTTTTAATTAATACTTGTGGAAATGTGGTATAGAAACCAGAAGGATAAAGATTCAGGGGAAGAAGAAAAAAAAGACTCAAAAAGATACAATCAAATAGAGTAGACAGTTATAGTCAGACAACAGGCAAGGATGAAAGTGGTTTAGATACTGTATCACTAACGGGTTCAGGAGACTGTAACACCGCCCAGCCCTTCTCAGTGCCTCTGTCACTTTTGACATCAGTATTCTCATTTCCCTATTTGGGGCAAAAGAATGGCAGTGTTCCTCACAGGAGATTTCTGTATTTTATTTATTTATGGAGCCCATTTTTCTTTTTTGAAAAAACCCTTTCAATTTTTTTCTCTCATGTTATGCCATTTGATCGATAATTCTGAATGACACCAGAACTGGTCTGTAGCAGCAGTTTCAGCTACTCATATTTTAAAGGTGAATTTAAATTACAAATGTTAAAATATTATGTGAAAAATATATAATGAAAACACATTTTGTAAATCAAGATCAAATATCCACTTGATAGCTACTAATTTACTCAAGTGAAATTCAAATAATTCTTAATCTTTGAGTTTTCTTCATTTATTAATGTAAGACACAGAAAAGAGTCCAGTGTTTTTTATGCCAACATGAATGGACCTAGAGATTATCATATTAATTGAAGTAAGTCAGACAGAGAAAGGCGAATATCATATGATATCATTCTAAGTGGAATCTAAAAAAATTGATACAAATAAACTTATTTACAGAACGGAAACAAACTCACAGACATAGAAAACAAACTTACCACTACCAAAGGGGAAAGGTGGGAAGAAGAGATAAATTAGAAATTTGAGAGGGACATATACATACTACTATATATAAAATAGATAAACATCTTGTGTGTGTGTGTGTGTGTGTGTGTGTGTTAGTTGCTCAGTCATGTCTGACTCTTTGTGACCTCATGGACTGTAGCCCACGGTAGGCTCTTCTGTTCATGGAATTCTCCAGGCAACAATATTGGAGTGGGTAGCCATTCTCTTCACTAGGGGATCTTCCTAATTCAGGGATTTAAACCAGGTCTCCTGCATTGCAGGCAGATTCTTTACCGTTTGAGGCACCACAGAAGCCCATGTCTAATATCAGTCTTCTATTTTAAAAATTCAGTGTTTGGAAGATGGAATCCAAGACCCTTCTCAGTGGGGTCCCATCTATATACTTTTAACAGATTTTCTCCTTTCCTTTTCTTAATTCTCCTCTTTAGTCTAATCTCATAGCATAACAGTATACTGTTCCCCAAAACACACTTTGAACTATTATATGTCTCTGGCTTTGCTTGTGCTTTGTTCAAAATTTTATTCTATGACCACTCTCTACCCACCTAGTAAGCAATCTCCACCTCTAGGGCGCCTTCCTGAATTCTGCCATCTTCTCCAAAATTCATCATACTCTTCTGTGTTCTCAGAACATCTTACCACATTTATCACATATTATTGTGATATTATTTTATAAGTATCTCTCTTCTTCTGTTAGACTCAACAGGAATAGGTAATTTTTGTCTTTTTAATCCCTAGAGTTTAGTGCAGTCTTGAGTTGTAGACACTTTGTAAGGATTTGTTGAAGAGTGAATTAATGGACTGATGGGTAGATGTATCCATTTATGCATAAACTTATATATATGAGCTATTTGATGAATGAACTGACAAACCAACAAAGGAGT
Organism: Madoqua kirkii; assembly: GCA_006408675.1. Lineage (NCBI taxonomy): Eukaryota > Metazoa > Chordata > Mammalia > Artiodactyla > Bovidae > Madoqua > Madoqua kirkii. The sequence continues at coordinate 8,669 of SJYC01128408.1, read as the reverse complement.
GAACAAATAGGTCATTTTTTAATCTTAGCATTATTGATATTTAGGGGAGGATAATTCTTTGTTGTGGAGGTTGTCCTCTGCATTGTAGAGTGTCTAGCAGCATCCTTGACCTCTCTCCACTAGATGCCAGCAGCAGCAAACCCCTCAGGTTGTGACAATCAAAAATACCTCTAGTCTTTGCCAAAGGTAAAACTGCCCTTGGTTAGGAACAGCGGAGTAGATGGAATGATAACTGGAGGTGGCATTTCAAGTCGAAGGCAGAGATTAGAACTCTGGTCTCTGTTTCATTCCAGTACTTTTCCTATTAAGACTTCTCCCTGCTGAGATCCAAGTTCAATTCTTAGTCCTCTCCAAAATACTCTTAAAACCTGAGATCGATAACAGAGTTAACGGAAGTATAATCTATGGGATAAATTATTAAAAAGCAATATGAGGAGTAAAAGTATGCCTTTCTTATATCAATGGATCTGGTTTTGCTTTTTATAAAAACAGTATATTATCTCTACTGGATGTTATTAAATGGTACTTATTTGGCTTTGCCTAAAAATTGCTCCTAGAAGGCATATGGTTTTTAAAATTTTTCTAAATGCCGCTTCATAGCACCATCTTGTGGATTTTAGAGGAATTCATTGATTTCAGTTTGAAATGTCTAGTTATAAATATTTCTGTAGATAAGGAGAAAAATAAAATAGAGAAAATATTTTAAAAGTTTTGGACATTCTTTGCTTATTGAAATGCTCTACTAAACTCTGAATTAGGGACTTAGTTGAAATTTTACTTCAACTTTTGATATTTGGCCAAAATATCTATTTGGCTTCAATTATATCCTGCCCTTTGGCTTTTGGAAAGTCAAATAGCTATATACCTACATCATCATCGTCATATCTGTATCTGTACAGTCAGCAAAGGAGTTCATAAGGCCAACAAGGAAGGACATTCTAACACACTGGTTAATATTTGAATATTAACTTTGAATGTACAGCTACAACTGGAATTAAAAGTTCCTTGTGTGCTGGAAGTACTGGAAGAGCAAAGTGTTACAAAATTTGGGAAGACTGTGGAAGCAGATGATCTTATTTAAAAAAAAAAACTTTTAAGTTGTTAAATGGAGAAATGGGGACTAGATTGATAATATGAATATTTATTCCTGTATCATGATATCAAATTTATAAAATTTTATTACTGAGATTTTTTTTAATTGTAAAAGGGTAATTGCAAGTATACTTCACATTTCTTCTTCTGTCCAAAAAGTTTATTCAATGATGATATCCAGCTTCAGCCTCTGAAAACTGTTGATATAATACTAAGTCATTGGGCATTTGACCTAAATATGTATTTATATGCCTCTATTCTAAATCTAAAAGGAGAGCATAATTGAAAGATGACACAATAGACTTAAAGTTTCTTCCTCTTTTTCAAACATGTGAATTTTTCTCCTCTGACTTGAAAAAAAAATATTCAAGCACAAACTATGAGGAGCATCAAATGCAAAGGGCACAACTGGGAACCTAATGGGATTATTGATGTAGAAAAAGCACTTCTACTAACAGATGTAATTAAAATCTAATTTTATAGACAAAATGTTTAATTGGCTATAATTCTTATTAGTTTTTCCCATTCCTATACACAATCTTCTTCTCTTCTCCATGAGACAAACTTACCATAGCCATGTACTAAAAGATTCCGTTACTTGATCATCTCCTTTGTTCACCTTTTCATATGTAAGAATTGTCAGTGGGGTTCAGCCCAGGACAATTGGATACCCAAGCTCCTTTCTTCCTAAGAGAAGGTGTTATTACTTTGGGAAATGGGAGAAAGCAAGGTGTTATAAAGGGAAGAAATTTTCCTGCAGGAAATTTTACATAATTGTTTTGATCCCAAAGTAATTATTTTATCATTCAGGACAGTGGACTGCTTTGCCTATCTGTGTAGCTTAAAATAGAGCCTCAGCAGGTGGATCAGGAAGTGAAATCTAACAACCGCAACGACAATAATTGCAGTGGCATTTAGCTCTCTTTAACCCACATTATCTCTGTAAGTTTTACTTTGGGAAATGGGAAAAGCAAGGTGTTATAAAGGGAAGAAATTTTCCTGCAGGAAATTTTACATAATTGTTTTGATCCCAAAGTAATTATTTTATCATTCAGGACAGTGGACTGCTTTGCCTATCTGTGTAGCTTAAAATAGAGCCTCAGCAGGTGGATCAGGAAGTGAAATCTAACAACCGCAACGACAATAATTGCAGTGGCATTTAGCTCTCTTTAACCCACATTATCTCTGTAAGTAGGGAGCGAATGCTATGAATAACACTTTTTTGGCTTTGAGTAGATACAGAGATTAGTCAGTATTGCATAGTGGAACAAACTGCAGACCAGAGATCAAGTAGCCATAGTTTTATTCCCTCCCGTCACCAATGGTATGAATTAGACAAATAACTCAGATTTTCTGCACCTGGGTTTCCATATCTGTAAGTTGAAAGAGCTGGACAAGGTGTTCTGTAGTGTCACTTCCAACCTAACAGGTTAAGATTCTATGAATTATTCTATTGGGTAGGAGTACAACCTCACCTCCATATTCTCTTTCTGGGAATGGTATTGAGGGATGATTTGAAGAGTGTTGCCTGGCACCATTTAGGGATCTAACAAGATCATCTCTAACTTCTCTTTCTAGTCATCAAAGGTAGAAGATGTTACATTTAAAGCTTAATACTATCTATTTTCGATATATAACACATCTCCATAGGAAGAATTCATTTTGCTTGTAAATATTTTCTTCAAATTTCATAGGATAGCACCTACTTCTAACTATTTAAAAATCTAGGTTTCACATTTCTGAACCTTTCTATAGATCACATATTTTTTAAACAGTCTTTTCCTGAAGAGAACCTACAGAATATATCTTCCTTGAGATGCTAAGTTTTCCACAAAGAAAATGAGTTTGGATCTCATCACATGGTACATTGTTTTCTGGGATATTCACCATGCTCATTATAATTTTAATGATTACGAAATCCACTTCTGTCTTTATTTTCTGCTTGTTATTTAGTTTATTTTGGTTTGATTAATCTGGCAGAACTTTGTTGGGGGGGGGGGTTAGGGAAAGCTATTGTTGAGGGAAATGGCTTTATTTTTCTAAACCTACTTTAGCCTGATCCAACACAAAAGCCATTCCTGGCAAGACATGATGCTTCTAGATAGGTTTTCTAGTTTTTTTGTTTTTTATTGTATTTAATTCTTTCTAGAAACAAGAACTCCTGAACTTTCTCTTTAACATGAGGATGACTGTCTGGTAGAGTACATGAACTACTTAAGTCCAATATTTAGGTACTATCAAAGATTCTGATATCTCCTGCTTACTGACACTATCCATGCAGGAAATGCAGAACTGAGGTAATACGGGTAACTAACAACGTCATGCGCTTGTGTGTTCAGTCAGTAAATTGTGTCCAATCCTCTGCGACCCTGTGGCCTGTAGCCCGCCAGGCTCCTCTGTCCATGGGATTTCCCAGGCAAGAATACTGGAGTGGGTTGCCATTTTCTTCTCCAGGGGATCTTCTTGACCCAGGGATTGAATCTGATTCTCCTGCATTAGCAGGTGAATTCTTTACCACTGAGCCACCTGAGAAGCCCAAGCTAAGAATATCTGAAACATATTTGGTGGTTTCCGTAGTGCTACCTTGTTCAAACATGGTTTTGGTAATGAAAATCCATGTCTGATATTCACTGTAATAAAAAGTACTTGGAGTGTGAGAGTTTTTAAAGAATATACATACATACAGAAAAGTTACATATTTACGAGAACTGAGATCAGTTAAGGACTTGGAACCTGCCACAATAAGAAGTAAGAAGGGATTATATTTTTATTTAATGCTAACTTCCTACCCTAAACCCTCACCTACTGAAATAATGTACTAACTCGGTGAAACCAGAATCCTGACCTGATTTATGTTGAACATTAGGCAACAGTTGTAGCAAAGGTAATGAGTGAGTCAGTTAATCTCAAAGTCAGGCATGGTTTTAAATTTAACCTATAGACACATGATAATAAGCAGTGTGGGGGAAACTAACATTATTTATTGTCATTGTACATGATGTTATATTATCAAATATTTTGATTAAAATAACTAGTCAAAATATTTTTGGTAAATGAATTTCATACCATTTCTATATCTTAATTAATGCCATAATATGGTTCCACATACTTTAGTTTCTTATGACAGTTGTCATTCTGCTTATCATTAGTATCAAATCATTACTAATGATAATTTTGCTTCTATTTAATACTTCAAAAAAAGATTTTTATAATGTTTTTATCTTAAAGTTATACACATTCCTATTATTTTTACCTTATTTACAAATTAAGCACATTTAAATTACTAATCTACTTATAATTTTAAATGAGAAATGCTTTTTTAGAAAGTAACAGGAATTAAAGTGCCCAAAATATTGAAAACATAATCCCTTTAAAAATATCCACCATCCCGCTCCTCTTTCTCTTTCTAATTCAAACTACATTCCTTTGAAGACGTCTTTTGCCAACGTTTCTGCAAACTATTTTTGTTTGAAAATTTCAGGGTGGAATAGTTTTTTAAGATGAAGGAAACTGTATTTGCAATTACAGCTTATAAAGAAAACCATAAACTCCTTTTGGCATCAATTTGACTGAAGGTCAAAATTAGACTTCCTCTTCCTATACTATTTGAATTATAAACCTCTCTTCTTGTAAGGAGATTTGAGGGATCAGCTGGAAACTGCAATATACTGTGTGAATACTAGAGTTAAGGTACCATTTAAAGGGAACAGCTCACTTAATTTTGACCTTGTTCTTTTACAGTAATGATGTTTCACTTTTAGTATAGATGACATTGTGCGTGCGTGCTAAGTCACGTCAGTCATGTCTGATTCTTTGCGACCCTGCAGATTTGTAGCCTACCAGGCTCCTCTGTCCGTGGGATTCTCAGAGCAAGAATACTGGAGTGGATTGCCATTCCCTCCTCCAAGGGATCTCCCCAATCCAGAGACTGAACCCGCATCTCTTTACTCTCCTGCACTGGCAGGCGAACTCTTTACCACTAGCGCCAGCTGGGAAGCACCTGCCATTGTATATTTTCTTAATTCAATAACAAGACTGGCTTTTAAAATTTCAGATTAACACTATTAAAGACTGGAATAATTTCATGTCAGGCTATATGCTGATAGTGTTGGTGATAATTGCAAAGAAAGTTGTTGAGATCTACCATTTAGCAAATTATTTATTAGGTGCTATAAGGAAATGATGGAGAGGGCAATGCAACCCACTCCAGTACTCTTGCCTGGAAAATCCCATGGACGGAGGCATCTGATAGGCTGCAGTCCATGGAGTTGCTAGGAGTCGGACACTACTGAGCAACTTCACTTTCGCTTTTTACTTTCATGCATTGGAGAAGGAAATGGCAACCCACTGCAGTGTTCTTGCCTGAAGAGTCCCAGGGACAGGGGAGCCTGGTGGGCTGCCGTCTCTGGGGTAGCACAGAGTCGGACACGACTGAAGCATGACGGAAGCGGCAGCATGAGAACATGAAAAAGGCACTTACGGAGAGAGAATTCCTGCCCCTGGGAGTATGTAATATATCGCCGGGTTTTTTTTTTCTTTTTTAACTTCTATGCCAAACACTTCAAATCTTAGTGAAAATGTCCTTTGAGTAGGAAAAAAAAGTCACCTAATTTCCTCTCATCAACTCTTACTTGAATGCATCACCTCACTTGTGATGGTGCCAAAAGATAAACTGAAAATTGAAACTTATTCTATCTTAATCACTTAATATCTATTAGGCTGTTTGTTTATGAAGTCCTAAATCACTGAGGTGAATAGACATGAAAAAAACCCTCTGAAGAGGCAGGAATATGCATGTGTCACTTGTTAAGAGCCACAGCCGCCATTACAGGATGGCGCCGGTTTCCTGCTTCCTGGTTCTTCGCATATATGTAGGCAGATATGCTAATTAGGGATTCTAACAGTGTTCTGTTATGAGCCAATCAGAGGTTGACTTTATGAGCCAATCAGAGGTTGACTTTATGAGCCAATCAGAGGTTGACTTTATGAGCCAATCAGAGGTTAACTTTATGAGCCAATCAGAGGTTGACGTTGTGAGCCAATCGGAGGTTGACACGCCTCCCCTCTGGGCTATATAAGCCGCCGTTTTCCCTGCATCGGGGCCCTCGCCACTTCCTAAAACAGCTGTAACAATAAACTGCGTGTCAGAAGAATCATGTCTGTGGCGTTCTCCTTATCGGCGAGGCGGGCGACCACAGTTAAGGAGTTAGATCTTAAGAGAAATGGTAAATCGCTGAAGGGTTTACTGTGGTCCGAATATTTGTGTCCCCCTAAAATTCATATGTTGAAAACCTAGTGCCCAAACTAATAGTATTAGGACATGGGGCCTTTCAGAGGTGATTAGGTCTTGAGGATGGAGGCCTCCTGAATAGGATTAGTGCTTTTATAAGAGGATACAGAGAGCAATCTGCAGTCTGCAGTCTGGAAGAGGACCTTTCCTAGAATTCAAACACACAGGCACTTTGATGTCAGACTTCCAGTCTCCAGAACTGCAAGAAATAAATTTCTGTTCTGTATAAGCTACCCACACTATGGTATTTTGTTGCAACAGCCTCAATGGCTTAAGACTGAGTCCAGCACTTGATTCTCTTAGGCCACACCTAAGTCTTTTCTGCAGATGGGCAACATCCTGCTTATTTAACTTCTATGCAGAGTATATCATGAGAAGCGCTGGACTGGAAGAAACACAAGCTGGAATCAAGATTGCCAGGAGAAATATCAATAACCTCAGATGCAGATGACACCATTCTTATGGCAGAAAGTGAAGAGGAACTCAAAAGCCTCTTGATGAAAGTGAAAGAGGAGAGTGAAAAAGTTGGCTTAAAGCTCAACATTCAGAAAATGAAGATCATGGCATCTGGTCCCATCACTTCATGGGAAATAGATGGGGAAACAGTAGAAACAGTGTCAGACTTTATTTTTGGGGGCTCCAAAATCACTGCAGATGGTGACTGCAGCCATGAAATTAAAAGACGCTTACTCCTTGGAAGAAAAGTTATGACCAACCTAGATAGCATATTCAAAAGCAGAAACATTACTTAGCCAACAAAAGTCCATCTAGTCAAGGCTATGGTTTTTCCAGTAGTCATGTATGGATGTGAGAGTTGGACTGTGAAGAAAGTTGAGCACCAAAGAATTGATGCTTTTGAACTGTGGTGTTGGAGAAGACTCTTGAGAGTCCCTTGGACTGCAAGGAGATCCAACCAGTCCATTCTGAAGGAGATCAGCCCTGGGATTTCTTTGCAAGGAATGATGCTAAAGGTGAAACTCCAATACTTTGGCCACCTTATGCAAAGAGTCAACTCATTGGAAAAGACTGATGCTGAGAAGGATTGTGGGCAGGAGAAGAAGGGGACGACAGACGATGAGATGGTTGGATGGCATCACTGACTCGATGGACACGGGTCTGAGTGAACTCCGGGAGTTGGTGATGGACAGGGAGGCCTGGAGTGCTGCGATTCATGGGGTCGCAAACAGTCGGATACAACTGAGTGACTGAGCTGAACTGAACTGAACAGCAGATGGGTTATCAAGGATAGTGTTGTTTAGTTACTTTTCCAAAAACTTTAGTTATTGGACTTCCTCAGCCCTCATCTAAATGAATGTGAAGATGTGCTGAGGATGACTTGAAATTTGTGTAAAATAAGCCTAAGCATAGCTCTTTAACTTTCCCTCAAGATTATTAAAAATCTGATATTAGCAATATAGTAACAATTTATGGGGCTTCCCTGGTGGCTCAGACAGTAAACAATCTGCCTGCAATGCAGGAGACACAGGTCCGATCCCTGGGTCAGGACGATCCCCTGGAGAAGGGAATGGCTATCCACTCCAGTATTCTAGACTGGAGAATCCCATAGACAGAGGAGCTTGGTGGACTACAGTACATGGGGTCACAAAGAGTCAGACATGACTAAGCCACTCATCTTTGCCTGTGAAGTGGAAGCATGGAATCCTCACACCTGGACCACCAGAGAATTCCCTTATCTATAATTTTAAGAGGAGGTTTTTTATGTCAGTAGATCACTGGTCTTTCCATAACTTAGTTATACCTGCTTTTCCTTCAAGAATCCCTGATCCCATTCATGATTCTGTTCTCTCCAACATTTTCAGTGTCTGTACTTTCTATCCCACTCACTGATCAGTGGAGAAGGCAATGGCACCCCGCTCCAGTACTTTTGCCTGGAAAATCCCATGGACGGAGGAGCCTGGTAGGCTGTAGTCCGTGGGGTCGCTAGAGTCAGACACAACTGAGCAACTTCACTTTCACTTTTCACTTTAATGCATTGGAGAAGGACGTGGCAACCCACTCCAGTGTTCTTGCCTGGAGAATCCCAGGGACCGGGGAGCCTGGTGGGCCACCCTCCATGGGGTCTCACAGAGTCTGACACAACGGAAGTGACTTAGCAGCACCGATCAGTGGGATTACCTTCAATTTACCCATGACTATCAATGTGAATTTGGTAATTTGACTTAAAAGATGTCCAAAGGGCATCTTCTATTCATCCATTCATTTACTCTTTTGTTCATTCAACAAATATTTGTTCTTCCAAACACCTGAGTGGAAATGGCAACTCACT
>SJYC01128406.1:0-26865 GCA_006408675.1 Madoqua kirkii | reverse complement strand
TCCTATCATTTTGCCTTTTTATACTGTTCATAGGATTCTCAAGGCAAGAATACTGAAGTGGTTTGCCATTCCCTTCTCTAGTGGACCACATTTTGTCAGATCTCTCCACTATGACCCCTCCATCTTGGGTGGCCCCACATGGCATGGCTTAGTTTCACTGAGTTAGACATGGCTGTGGTCCATGCGATCAGACTGAGTAGTTTTCTGTGATTATGGTTTCAGTGTGTTTGCCCTCTGATGCCTTCTTGCAACACCTACCATCTTACTTGGATGTCTCTTACCTTGGACGTTGCTCCAGCAAAGTGCAGCCACTGCTCCTTACCTCAGATGAGGAGCTTGTGAGACCATCACAAAACACCTAACATTCATGTCATTAGACTTTTGGAGATGAGGAGAAAAGAGCAAGGTTGAAAAAGTATTAAAGAAGTAATGGGTGAAAAGTACCCAAATTCAGCAAGAGACTTAAATAACCAAAGGATTTAACATTCTGAGTGAATCTCAAACAGGATAAACCTAAAGAAATCTATACCAATATCCATCATAGTTAAACTAAATACAAAATATCTTAAAGGCATCCAGAGAAAACTGACATCTTTCCTGTAGGAGGAGAACAATCCAAACGACAGCAAATTTCTTATCAGAAATTGTGGAGGCCAGGAGGAAGTAAAAATGTTTTTCGAGTGCTGACAAAAAAGTAACTGTCAACCCAGAATTCTATACCTTAGTGGAAATACCCTTAGAAATGATGGGAAAATGAAGACATTTTTAGATAAAAGAAAACTAAGAATATTTTTAATAAGCATACTTATCCTAAAAGAATAACTGAAGAAAATTCTCTAAACTAGAAGGGAACAACAAAAGATAGAACTCTGTAATATCAGGAAAAAAGAAAGAACACAGCAAAAATATGAGTAAATACAACAGGCCTAAATCTATACCAATATCCATCATAGTTAAACTAAATACAAAATATCTTAAAGGCATCCAGAGAAAACTGACATCTTTCCTGTAGGAGGAGAACAATCCAAACGACAGCAAATTTCTTATCAGAAATTGTGGAGGCCAGGAGGAAGTAAAAATGTTTTTCGAGTGCTGACAAAAAAGTAACTGTCAACCCAGAATTCTATACCTTAGTGGAAATACCCTTAGAAATGATGGGAAAATGAAGACATTTTTAGATAAAAGAAAACTAAGAATATTTTTAATAAGCATACTTATCCTAAAAGAATAACTGAAGAAAATTCTCTAAACTAGAAGGGAACAACAAAAGATAGAACTCTGTAATATCAGGAAAAAAGAAAGAACACAGCAAAAATATGAGTAAATACAACAGGCCTTCATTTTCCTCTTTCATTTTCCTTTCTAAATTATGTTTGATAATTGAAGCAAAAAATTATAACACTGTTCAATGCTGTAATTTTTCTTTTACATACATAAATAAATATATAGAAGAAATATTTAAGACAGTTTTAATATAAATGGGGAAGGGCAAAGGAAGGTGCAGTTTCTATAGTTAACTCAAACTACTAAGATGATGACACCAGTAAACTGATACGTGATGGAGATACAATATCTAGATCCAAAGACTTAAAAATGTATACAAATATATTGACATAAAAAACACTATAGATAAATCAAACTGGAATTCTTGTAATGCTCAAGTAACTCAGGAAGGCAGGAAAAATGAGACAACTTGGGGAAGAGGTGGTGCTGGGGAACAAAGCAGACAAAACAAGATTTAAACTGACAGACTGAAGCCTAAACATGTAAATAATTATGTTAAATGTAAACGGTTTGAGTACACTAATTCAATGACAGAGATTGACAGAGTGGTTAAAAAACACACCTTTGTTGTCCACAAGCAACTAACTTCAAATATAATCATACAGTCAAGTAAAAAGTTAAAAGATAGAAAAAGATATAATATGCAAACATTCAGTTCAGTTCAGTCGCTCAATCGTGTCTAACTCTTTGCGACCCCATGAACCACAGCACCCCAGACCTCCCTGTCCATCACCAACTCCCAGAGTTTACCCAAACTCATCTCCATTGAGTCAATGATGCCATCTAACCATCCCATCTTCTGTCATCCCCTTCTCCTCCTCCCTTCAATCTTTCCGAAATTCAGGGTCTTTTTAAATGAGTCAGCTCTTCCCATCAGGTGGCCAAAATATTGGAGTTTCAGCTTCATCAGTCCATCCAATGAACACCCAGGACTGATCTGCTTTAGGATGGACTGGTTTGATCTCCTTGCAGTCCAAGGGACTTTCAGGAGTCTTTTCCAACACCACAGTTCAAAAGCACCAATTCTTTGGCGCTCAACTTTCTTTATAGTCAAACTCTAACATCCACACATGACCACTGAAAAAACCATTGCCTTGACTAGACAGACCTTTGTTGACAAAGTAATATCTCTGCTTTTTAATATGTTGTATAGGTGGGTCATAACTTTCCTTCCAAGGAGTAAGCGTCTTAATTTCATGGCTGCAATCACCATCTGCAGTGATTTTGGAGCCCCCCCCCAATATAAAGTCAGCCACTGTTTCCACTATTTCCCCATCTATTTTCCATGAAGTAATGGGACTGGATGCCATGATTTTAGCTTTTGAATGTTGAATTTTAAGCCAACTTTTTCACTCTCCTCTTTCGCTTTCATCAAGAGGCTCTTTAGTTCTTCACTTTGTGCCATAAGAGTGGTATCATCTGCATATCTCAGGTTATTGATATTTCTCCTGGTGATTTTGATTTCAGCTTGTGCTTCTGCATGAAATTTTTCCCTTGGTATCTCTAATTTTCTTGAAGAGATCTTTAGTCTTTCCCCTTCTGTTGTTTTCTTTGCATCGATCACTGAGGAAGGCTTTCTTATCTCTCCTTGCTATTCTTTGGAACTCTGTATTCAAATGGGTATATCTTTCCTTCTCACTTTTGCTTTTCTCGTCTCTTCTTTTCTCAGTTATTTGTAAGACCTCCTCAGACAGCCATTTTGCTTTTTTGTATTTCTTTTCCATGGGGATGGTCTTGATCCCTGTCTCCAGTACAATGTCAGGAACTTCCATCCATAGTTCATCAGGCACTCTATCAGATGGAGTTCCTTAAGTCTATTTGTCACGTCCACTGTACAGTGAGAAGGGATTTGATTTAGATGATACCTGAATGGTCTAGTGGTTTCCCCACTTTCTTCAATTTAAGTATAAATTTGGGATTCCTTTGTTGCTCAGTTGGTATAGAAGCTGCCTGCAGTGCAGGAGACCCAGGTTCAATCCCTGGTTAGGAAGATCCCCTGGAGGAGGAAATGGCAACCCACTCCAGTATCCTTGGCTGGAAAATCTCATGGACAGAGGAGCCTGGTGGGCTGCAGTCCATAGGGTTGCAAAGAGTCAGGCATGACTGAGCGACTAACACTTTGGCAATAAGGAGTTCACGATCTGAGCCATACCAGCTCCTGGTCTTGTTTTTGCTGATGGTATAGAGCTTCTCCATCTTTGGCTGCAAAGAATATAATCAATCTGATTTTGGTATCAAAAGTATTACTACCTTATTACTACCAGATGGAGAGAGAAGCCAGATTTCACACATGGCTTGTCTTGACACTGAATAGGAGGGGACAGTTTCTCATTACTACTGGATGTAGATGCTCAGGCTCCACACATGGCCTATGATGACACTGTGGCAAGAGAGGATCTCATTAATGCTGGGTGATGGTGAAAGTCCTGACTCTCCACTAAGTAGCCACTGCACTGGGGTGGGGGGATAGTAGAGAATGCTTGTTACTAGTGATGGAGTCCAGGCTCTTTACTTAGACTTCTCTGACACTACCCTGGCAAGGGTATTAGGGCATCTTATTTTAGGAAGTTGAGGCTCCTTCCTTAGCCTTTGCTTGTTGGGTATAGCCACAGCTTTTTTCTGTGATATTTAGCTTGGGTAGAGAATTTGGTTTCTATACGTTTTATATCTTGCAAGGGTTACCTTTTCCTTCTGCTGTATCTAGAGAGAGGCTTTTCTTCAGACTTTAAGACACATATCTGTCTGTGTCTACTGATGTTTCTAAAATCTTTAGCATCAGTTCTGTAATATATAAGGCAAAAATAAATCTATTCACCACTTTGATATTCCTTAAGTCTCAAGGTCCCCAACCTGTCTGATTTCTTTTTTCTACCAATCAAGGTCATCTTATGTCTGTTTTGTAAGAAATAGTTTCGCCAAATCTACTTGATATTTCCCTTGTACTTGATCTCTGAATTCTAACGACTGGAGTGGCGCCTCTGATTGTTTTAAAACATGTCCACAAAAGTTTTGGCCATCTTCCCTTCAAGAAGTCTGATCTGTTTCATTTGTTATTGTTTCAAGGTTTTTTCCTCATTCTTTTGTTTGGAAAAAATTCTAGTCTTCTCATTTTGCTTAACTTCTCTGTCTCTGTAACATTAGGTAAAACAGTTACCTATCCCAGTCTTATTAAAGGGGTGTCCTTGTTTGGGAGCATCAGTTCAGTTTAGTTCAGTCGCTCATTCATGTCCAACTCTTTGCATCCCCATGAACCACAGCACGCCAGGCCTCCCTGTCCATCACCAACTCCCGGAGTCCACCCAAACCCATGTCCATCGAGTCGGTGATGCCATCCAACCATCTCATCCTCTGTCGTCCCTCTTCTCCTCCTGCCCTCAATCTTTCCCAGGATCAAGGTCTATTCAAATGAGTCAGCTCTCTGCATCAGGTGGCCAAAGTATTGGTGTTTCAGCTTCAACATCAGTCCTTGCAATGAACACCAAGGACTGATCTCCTTTAGGATGGACTGGTCAGATCTCCCTGCAGTCCAAGGGACTCTCAAGAGTCTTCTCCAACACCACAGTTCAAAAGCATCAATTCTTCAGCACTCAGCTTTCTTTATAGTCCAACTCTCACATCCATACATGACTACTAGCAAAACCATCACCTTGACTAGATGGACCTTTGTTGGCAAAGTAATATCTCTGCTTTTTAATATGCTGTCTAGGTTGGTCATAACTTTCCTTCCAAGGAGCAAGTGTCTTTTAATTTTATGGCTGCAGCATCTCTGTTCAGTATATGTATGCTTGGTGGCTTTCCTGAGATAGCTGGACCTGAAGTGAGCACTGATAACATCTCCTAGGGCGTGCTGGTGGTAGCTTATGATGTTGGATTTGTGATCTCCAAAGAAGAAAATTTAGCTTCGGGACCAGGCAGCAGGCTTAATCACTGAGTTTTTGTGTGGCAGAAGTTTTACAGTGAGAAAAGACAGAGAAAGCTTCGGACATAGACATCAGAAGAGGGACAGAGACTGCCCCCCTTGCCAGTCTTATCAAGGCCTTATAGACTTTTACCAAACCCCCTCCCACAACATACATCTTAAATTAACAAGATTAGAACTAACAACAGAAAGGTCTTATCAGACCCACTCCCACAAAATATGTATTAAGATAACAAGTTTAGTCAGAAGGTTCTTGTGAAGGCAAAACATGTCCTCAAGCCAGAAACATTGTTGTTATATAATCATTAGTACAGAGCTTAAGGAAAAACAAAGAGGTAAAGCATTTGCCTACAATACAGGAGACCTGGGTTCAATCCCTGGATCAGGAAGATACTCTGGAGAAGGAAGTGGCAACCCACTCTAGTACTCTTGCCTGGAAAATCCCATGGACGGAGAAGCCTGGTAGGCTGCAGTCCATGGGGTCACAAAGAGTCGGACAGGACTGAGCGACTTCACTTCATTTAAGGAAAAACATACCCTTGAGGAAAATGAGCTGTTTTGCTGTATAATCATTAGCTCTGGGCTTAAAGAAAGTTAGTCTTAAAGATGGTTGTCAGAACAACTCAGAGTTTAAGAAAAAAAGTCTGATGTGACTAAGCTAGGACAAAGCAATATAGAAAAAAACATTTGTCCCTTTTACCTTGAGAACCCTGGACCCCTTTTTCTTCTCAAGAGCCCTGGACTCCTTATCAACCTACCTAAGAATTAGATCTCTAGATAGTAGCTATCACTTTTCTGGGGCTGGAGATGGAGAGGCTAGAGACAGAGCCATGTGTAAGTTGGGGATTCGCCTATGCTCAATGGGTGTCACTACGTATGGGGGCAGTATAGGGTCCCAATGTGTAGAAGCCCTGAGGATTAGGTCTGAGCTGATTTTATTTCTTCTAAGCATGAGATCTTTCCCCTTCCAGTAACCGCACCTTTGTCTCAGAGGGAAGCAGAGCTGAAGCAAGAGGGGCCAGGGTGAATACCTAGTGCTATGTAGGTTCTTCATTTCTTTCAGCAATCTTTTATAGCTTTCAGAATACAATTTCTTTACTTTACTTATTAAGTTCAGTTCAGTTCAGTCACTCAGTCGTGTCCAACTCTTTGCGACCCCATGAATTGCAGCCTGCCAGGCCTCCCTGTCCATCACCAACTCCCAGAGTTCACTCAGACTCATGTCCATCAAGTTGGTGATGCCATCCTGCCATTTCATCCTCTGTTGTCCCCTTTTCCTCCTGCCCTCAGTCCCTAAATACTTTATTCTTTTTGATGCTATTGTAAGTGGAATTATTTTTTAAATTTCATTTTTAGATTATTTATTGCTGCTGCTGCTAAGTCACTTCAGTTGTGTCTGACTCTGTGCGACCCCATAGATGGCAGCCCACCAGGCTCCACCATCCCTGGGATTCTCCAGGCAAGAACACTGGAGTGGGTAGTGTAGAGCAATACAATTAATTGTTGTATGTTGATCTTATATCCTGCAACCTTGCTGAACTTTATTATTTCTATTATTTTTTAGTGTATTCCTTAGGACTTCTGATATACAAGATCACATCATCTGCATGGTATTACTTCTTCCCTTCAATCTGGATGTCTTTTACTTCTTTTTCTTATCTTAAGCCCCTAGTACAATGTTGATTGTTGTGTGTTAGTACCTCAGTCATGTCCAACTCTTTGCAATCTCATGATCTGTAGCCCACCAGGCTTCTCTGTCCATGGAATTCTCCAGGCAAAAATACTGGAGTGAATAGGCATTTCCTTCTCCAGGGGACCTCCCTGACCCAGAGATGAAACCCAGGTCTCCTACACTGCAGGCAGATTCTTTGCCATCTGACCCACCAGGAAAGCACAATGTCAATTAGAAATGGTAAAAGACATCTTTACCATGCTTGTGTTCTTAGGGGGCAAATATTCAGTCTCTCCATTAAAAATGATGTTAGTTATGGGTTTCTCACAGATGCCCTTTATCAGGTGGAAGAGCTTATTGAGGTTCTATTTTGTTGAGTTCTTTCAAATGCTGTCTCTGGGTCTATTAATATAATCAAGTAATCTTTGCTTTTTATTCTATTGATATGGATTATGTTAATCGAACTTCAAATGTGAAACCAATCTTGCATTCCTGGGACAAATTCTACTTTGTCAAGGTGTTTAATTCTCTATTGTATGTTGCTGGATTTGGCTTCCAAGTATTTTGTAGAGGATTTAATATGTTTCTAACTGATATTTCCTATCCCCTTCATAGTGGGTAAAGTACAATGCATGCAAATATGGTCAGCCAAATCATTGCATTTGAGAGTTCATTGAGTGTTAAAGATAATTCTTAAGGTCCTGACATGTCGCAATTTGTATTTTGCTAAAGCTTGGATTTTGCCATGCACATGTTTAAATCATATGCTACAAGTGTCACTTAACTAGCAAGATTAGTCAAAAAATAAGCTTTCAAATTCCCAAACAGCTCTATCCTTTAATCTTGTTTTATCAGGCATTTGGGGGGCAAAATTATATGCTAGAATTCCATAGCTCATGTGAAGTTCATTCCTCTCAATGTCCAGTTTTGGTAGAAGCTTATTCAGTTCAGTTCAATTCAGTTCAGTCACTCAGTCGTGTCCGACTCTTTGCGACCCAATGAATCGCAGCACGCCAGGCCTCCTTGTTTATCACCATCTCTCGGAGTTCACTCAGACTCAACGTCCAGAGAGTCTGTGATGCCATCCAGACATCTCATCCTCAGTCTTCCCCTTCTCCTCCTGCCCGCAATCCCTCTCAGCATCAGAGTCTTTTCCAATGAGTCAACTCTTCGCATGAGGTGGCCAAAGTACTGAAGTTTCAGCTTTAGCATCATTCCTTCCAAAGAAATACCAGGGTTGATCTCTTTCAGAATGGCCTGGCTGGATCTCCTTGCAGTCCAAGGAACTCTCAAGAGTCTTCTCCAACACCACACTTCAAAAGCATCAATTCTTCAGCGCTCAGCCTTCTTCACAGTCCAACTCTCACATCCATACATGACCACAGGAAAAACCACAGCCTTGACTAGACGGACCTTTGTTGGAAAAGTAATATCTCTGCTTTTGAATATGCTATCTAGGTTGGTCATAACTTTCCTTCCAAGGAGTAAGCATCTTTTAATTTCATGGCTGCAATCACCATCTGCAGTGATTTTGGAGTCCCCCAAAATAAAGTCTGACACTGTTCCCACTGTTTTCCCATCTAATTCCCATGAAGTGATGGGACCAGATGCCATGATCTTCGTTTTCTGAATGCTGAGCTTTAAGTCAACTTTTTCATTCTCCTCTTTCACTTTTATCAAGAGGCTTTTTAGTTCCTGTTCACTTTCTGCCATAAGGGTGGTGTCATCTGCATATCTGAGGTTAGTGGTATTTCTCCCAGCAGTCTTGATTCTAGCTTGTGCTTCTTCCAGTCCAGCATTTCTCATGATATACTCTGCATAGATGTTAAATAAGCAGAGTGACAATATACAGCCTTGACGTACTCCTTTTCCTATTTGGAACCAGTCTGTTGTTCCATGTCCAGTTCTAACTGTTGTTTCCTGACCTGCATACAGATTTCTCAAGAGGCAGGTGAGGTGGTCTGGTATTCCCATCTCTTTCAGAATTTTCCACAGTTTACTGTGATCCACACAGTCAAAGGCTTTGGCATAGTCAATAAAGCAGAAATAGATGTTTTTTCTGGAACTCTCTTGCTTTTTCCATGATCCAGCAGATGTTGGCAATTTGATCTCTGGTTCCTCTGCCTTTTCTAAAACTAGCCTGAAATATGCTTATATATTCATTATTATATAATTAGCCTCTGCTGTTTAACAAGCAGTAGATAGATTTATTTAGTAATAATAAATAATTTTGATTGACCACACTATTATGATGTCTTGTGGAACTCAATAATTTAGAGTAGGCTAGCATATTACACTGCTATGAAGTCACTTACATATGGAAGTATATATAAGGAAATTACATTTTATCATTTGCTCATTTGTGCTATTTCCAGGCTATTAATACTTGATATATGGAGCAAAGAAAACAGTACCTGTGCTCAAGCACACACATATATGGCTCAGAACAGTCAATATATGAAATGACTAGTTCAATCCCTGGTCTATAGTATGCCTCAATAAATGTTTGCCGTAATATTTTAAATTCCCACTAATATTCTCTCCCAGAAGATTCTTTAGAGTTCCTTGCTTCACAAGCACTTTAGTTTAGAATACTGGACTCTCCCTTCTCTTCTCTGTCTTTAGCATACATTTGGCCAAATCTTATTCATACACAGAGCTTTCCTGCTGGCTCATAGTAAAGAATCCACCTGCCAATGCAAGATACACTAGTTTGATCCCTAAGTCAGGAAGATCACCTGGAGAAGAAAATGGCAAACCACCCCAGGATTCTTGTCTGGAAAATCACTTGAGCAGAGGAGGCTGGTGGGTTACAGTCCATGGTGTCCCAAAGAGTTGGACACAACTTAGTGACTAAACAACAATAGCAATGTATTTATACACAACTGGTCACAGATGGTTGTTGAACATCTACCACATTCCTATTGTTCAAGCTGGTTTTTGAAAATCCTAAATAGCAAATCTCGTTGGCGGGAAACACCAATTACAGGAAATATGTAACAACTAAGGCCTTTCCTGTGTCCTGCTCCTTGATGTCAATCAGGAATGCATTAGACTTCATATCTAAATTCCCGAGAACCTAGAAATCTTTGTGTACCTACAAAGAAACTCGAGGGTGTGAGAAAAGGGCATGTATAAGGGGATGACAGAAGATGAGCTGATTGCTTGGCATCACCAACTCAATCAACATGAGTTTGAGCAAACCCCAGCCGATGGTGAAGGATGGGAAAACCTGGAGTGCTGCAGTCCATGCGGTCACAAAGAGTGGACACGACTGAGCGAGTGAACAACAACAAGACTTCCCACAGATTTCTCTAAGAGGACAGAATTACTCTAATATCTTTGGGGTTGTCTCTTTTAAGGTTTAAAGGACTGGAAAAACCTCACCTTAAAGTTGAGCCTAGAGAAAGGGGAACATGGTTTACTCCAATCTCTCTACCCCATTACTGGAAGCGACCCCTGCTGCAGCGCTGGTATCACAACTGTTACCATTTTTGCCGCGGGTTCTGGGCTCATTTCCTCTCCTTTGCTCTTCTCAGGCCTTTCCCCAGACTTCCGTTCAAACTTCCCGGCAAAGGCAGAACCCACCAATCACAAACGTTCTTCCTCGGACCACGCCCCCTCATGGTCCCTCCGGGAACCCGAGTCGTATTTCGCGCACACCCCTCCTTCCCTTACGCACGCAGCGCGCGGACGTCGGCCTCTGACGCAGTCGTTGCCCCTGGGCCGGCTCCCGCCCGGGCCGCTCTCGCCGACCGTTGGCGCCAGGCTGAAGTTCCTCCCTCAGGCCCACCCCCCACCCTCCCAACCGCTACGGCGGCGGCGACCCATGTGGGGGTTCAGGCTCCTGCGGTCGCCGCCGCTGCTTCTTCTGCTGCCGCAGCTCGGAATCGGAATCGCCGCGTCCAGCTCTCACGCCGGAACCATGAACCTGGGCAGCAGCAGCGGCGGCGCCGCTCCCTGCTCCCCCTCGGCGGAGCGGCGCCGGCAGCAGTGCGTGCAGCTGTCCACGGTGCCGGGAGCCGACCCTCAGCGCTGCAACGAGTTGCTCCTGCTGGCGGCGGCGACGGCCGGGGAGGGACCAGGACGGCTGGACCTCTCTGGGGACCCGGCGAAGGAGGAGGTGCAACCGCCGCCCCAGCATCACGTTCTCTATTTCCCCGGGGATGTGCAGGTAACCCGCGGCTTGCCTGGGCACCTGTTCCTTCCTTTTGTGCATATGCGAATTCTCTAGATTCTTCCCTCGTAGCTGGTGCCCGGTTCCTTGCCTCTCCTGAACACACCCACACATAATGCTTCCCGGTCTGGCTCCACGCAATCCAAAACCGCCTCCTCCACGCCCCGACCCCCTCCTCAAAGAGCCCTAGAGGGTAGGTGTCCTTGGAGGGGCGCGACCTCGGAAGAGCCAGCTCTCAGTCCAGGTTTCGTGGGAGTGGTATTCAAGACATAGATAAGAGACAATGTATATTTATTCTATAACTTGGTTCCTCAGAGGGGTGTTGGAGGAGCAGGAGACAGAGAAATGGCTTTTAAATTAGTATGTAGTGTTCAAAAAACGCTGGCAGTTTTTAAAAAGCAAACAGAAAAACTAGTACAATGGTGTGACACTCTTAGTAACCCTAAGGGAGAGTGGGTAGCAGAAAAGGGACAGTAATTGCTAAGCATGTCAATACTTTGATGCTCACCTAAATTCTGTGCTTTTGTTTTTGTGTGTGATTCTGTTTTTATTATTAATTTTGCGGCTGCAGGTAAATATTCTGGATATGTTGTGTGTTAATCTACATCTTTATCTAGAACTGCTTTGTCTTGAGTGGGTAGCCTTTATATGTGACTGACTATATGCACTTCAAGATTTTTAATTTGAACAACTAAATAGGAAGAGCTTCCATTAGTTGAGAGACAAGATGATGAAGACTACAGGAAGAGCAAGTTTAGTGGCAAAGATCCAGAGATTTTAGGTTTGCGGTATCTATTAAATGTTCAAAAGGAAATGCATATGTGTAACTAGCAAGTCTAAAGTTGCAGGAATAAGTGTTGAAGGTTGTCAGAATGTAGGTAGTCTGTGTAGCCAAGCGACTAAGAGAGGGATCACAAAGGGAGTAAAGGTAGTCAGGAAAAGTCTAAGAACTGAGTGCTACAGTACTCTCCAGTCATTAAGTTTATCAGAAAGATAAGAAAGGAGTGTAACTCATTGGGTATTCACATATTTAAACCTCATTGATATTATACATCATTATTCCCATTTTGTAGTTGAGCTGGCTGCAACACAGATTTAACAACGGGCCAGATATTTCATAGCTAAAATGTGCAGAATCAGGGATTAAACCTAGGCGATCTGACCTTAGAACTTTTGATGCATTATTCTCTATTTCTTCTCTAAGAGAGCTGTGTTTTTGGAGGACTTCAGACTCTGCATAACAACAGTATATCACTGTCCAAAAAGCTAATGGAATCTCGGGCTATGTAAAGAAATGGATGAGGTCAAAATGAAAGGAGGTATTAGTCTAACTATATTTAGCACTTTATAGACTTCATCTGAAGATATGTGCTGTATTCTGATTGGCACTCTTTAAAAACATTTAGTGGGCATGCAGTGAAGGTTAGTTACCATTGTTCTCATCATCATCGTTATTATAGATGCATGCTGCAGCTGGCCCACAAAACTCTGGAAGTCACTGTCAGCAATGCCATGCTGATTTCCCAAACTGAGCAAAACGGCATCAGCTGAGTAAATTAAGTTCCTTCTCTTAAACTGAAATACTTGGTGGTTTTTTTTTTCCTCATAGTTTTGATTAGCAGCCAACTAGACCAGTCAATTATTTGGAGGGCAAGAGGAAAAACTATATACCTTCATCATCATCTGACTCCAGGAATAGTTTGTTAGCATATTGTTTTAAAGCATTAATTTCAAAAACAATAAACTAATTGTTTCATGGTTTAAGAAACACATCTAGCTTATTTTAGCTTTACCTGTGTATACTAGCAATACCCAAGAGAACTTTCTGTGATGGTGGAAATGTTCCATGGAAATACTCTGATTTGTACCATGACAACATACAAAAACCGTAGGGGCTACTGAGGACTTGAAATGCAGCTACTGCAATCCAAACACTGGCCTTTTAAATTCTGATTTTAATTAAATAGCCACATATAGTTATCCTTTTGTCCACTCAGTACCTCAGCATATAAAGTGTATTTACTTTCTAAATGTATATTTTAAGTCAAATCATGCCACACCTCTGCTGAAAACTCTCCACAGCTTCCCATGGCACTCAGAGTAAAAGCCAGAGTCCTCCTGATGGCTTGCAAGGCACTTCACTGTATTTACCCTTCCCACCCTGTAGCTTCTGTTTTTTAGGCACCTCACTTAGGCATGTTCCTTGACCAGAGCTCCAACCTGTGGGACCCCTGCAGTGGAAACGCTAAGTCCTAACCACTGAACTGCCAGGGGATTCCCATTCCGTTGCTTTTTTGACTGTCTCCCCAGAAGGCTCAGCCACACTGACCTTATTGCTTATGTTAGGCACACTTGACCCCAAATGCTTTGTCCATACTGCCTGGAACACTCTTTCTGCAGATGTCTGTAAGGATTCATTACTTCCCCTTTCAGTTGCTCAAAAGCTGCTTCACAGTGAGGCCTTTTCACATCCTATTTAATAATCATACATGTGCACAGAATCTCTGTCAATTTTCTCTTTTGTTTTTATCCATTTCATTTACTATACTAGTTATTTATCTTGTTTTTCATCTGTCTTCCTCTAATATGATGAAAGCTTCATGTATGTTTTCTTCACTGTTGTGTTTGTGATGCTTAGAGAGTGTCATGAAGTAGGTGTTCAGTAGATAGCTTCCTGAATGAATAAATGTATATAGTTCCTTTGAGCAATGCCTTAAGTGCTGCAACCAAGTAGGCTCAGATATCCTTATCTGTGCACTTGATTCTTTTAAGTCTAATGTTTATCCTTATGAAATTTACCCTGTTCATACAGCTCATCTTTTTAGTATATAGATCCTTTCAGAACTCTTATTTCCATTTATATCATATATAGATTAAGTAAGCATTCTTTCTATGTCTTTATTTTTAATTTGGATAAATATTGAACAGAATAGGGCCAAACAGAACTTTGTAGGATACCTTTAGAAGTTTTGCCTTAACACAAGATTAATAATTTGGTGTTAATTGGATCTGGTTGACAGTGTAATTTTAAATCCTCATTACTATTACCTTTTTGATGTTCTTGCAATCATCTTTTATTGTATATCCTTTTTTATGCCATACTTATCCTTTTATCATTTGAATTACAGGAAAGTTGAGGCCATAGTAATTAACTGTTCTTTAGGTACCTCTTCATGTGTTTGTCAGCAATGATTTTGAAGGGGGATCAGAATTTTTTTAAGTAGGTGTTTTCCAATTTTCTTGGGTTTCTTGCTTTTTAAATCCTCAGGATATAGATTTGTACTTACCTCTTTTTTTAAGTTTACAATTTGATGACTTTTAACAAGTACAATTATGTAACCATGGAAACAGACATGTAACCCAACATCTGCATTACTCCTAAAGAGATCCCTGTGCCCTACTTCAATCAGTTTTCTCAGCCACAGACAATCACTGATCTGCTTTCTTTCACTATAGTTTTGCCTTTCTAGATTTTCCTGAGTTAGGAATCATGTAGCGTGTAGTCTTGTCTTTCTGGCTTCTTTCACTCAGTCTAATGCTTCTGAAATTGATTTTCTGTTGTCTCTATCAGGAGATTATTTCTTTTTAATGCCAAGTAGTTTTCTGTGTATGGGCATATGATATAGCTACCCATTCAGTACTGTTCATAAACATTTGGGTCATTTCCAATTTTAGCTTTTAAAAACTTTTGCTTTCCTAAACAGTAGGATATATAGATGAGCATATCCTAAGCGTATGTCCTGGTGGGTAGGAAAAGACTCACTTCTCGATGGAACTGTGTGACTTTCCTTTACTTCTTACACTGCTATCACACTCAGAACATTTCTAACAACAGAAGGCCCCCCCCCCACGCCAAACAATTCTCAACAACACCAGTTAAGTGAAAGTGAATGTCAAGGTGAAGCCGCTTAGTCGTGTCCAACTCTTTGTGACTCCATGGACTGTAGCCTACCAGGCTCCTCCATCTGTGGGATTTCCAGGCAAGAGTACTGGAGTGTGTTGCCGTTTCCTTCTCCAGGAGATCTTCCCAACCCAAGGATCGAACCCAGGTCTCCCGCATCGCTGGCAGATGCTTTACCATCTGAGCCACCAGGGAAGACTCCAACACCAGTTAGGTATCCTAGAATTCAGTTCAGTTCTGGAGTTATCCAGTCTCCACTATCTACCTACAATTAATGTCAGATTCCACATCTTAAGGCCTCAGTCCCACAGGTCTGTTCCCCTCCCCACTTCATATGCCAATCACAAGTCCCAGGTTGTCACCTGAACTCATGAATGACCAGCTATAGACTAGGGTTTAAACAATCCCCTCCTTGGGTTCAGTTAGTTGCTAGAATGGCTCACAGAACTTTGGAAAACAGTTTACGTACTGTTTACCTATTTGTTCTGGAAGGATACGATAAAGGATACAGGTGAACATTCAGGTGGAAGAGATGCACAGGGAAAGGTATGTGAGAAGAGGTGCAGAGCTTCCATGCTGTCTCTGAGTGCACTGCTCTCCTAGCACCTTCATGTGTCACCAGCCTGGAAGCTTCCCAAAGCTGTACTTTGGAGATTTTTATGGAGGCTTCACTGCATATGTGTGACCAGTCATTAACTTTATTTCCAGCCCCTCTTGGGAGAATGGGAAGGGGAGTTGAAAGTTTCAAACTTTTAATCATGTCTTGGTCTTTCTGGTGACCATCCTCTGTCACCCATGAAGTTTCAAGGGTTTTAGGAGCTCTGTGCCAGGAACCATGGACAGACACACATACACATGCATTCTACTATTTCTCATCTGATTGGTGAGAAACCCTGGGGTTTCATGTGCTTGTCAAGCAGCCTTCTCAGGCTGGTTCCTGTTAACGGTCCTTCTAGCTTGCTTGAACACGGGATGTCCACTTTATGCTCAGCGAAGATTACCCCTTGACTCATTTTTTAATGCAAATACAGTTTGTAGCTTATATAGCTTTCCTTACCCTGGTATGAGTAGTTGACCTAGATTAAGTCTTTATCATGCGATACATGTCAATTTTTCCTGAAAATCCTTGGTACCAGTACTTCAGTAACAGTATGGGGTGGGCCTTTACATTTTTGCAGGTGAGCCAGCATCATTCTTTGGAATAAGCACCCGGTAGTCTGTCCAGGAGATTCTCTGGCCACCTGCCTCACTGGGGATAAAGAGAATCAAGCCGCCTAACCATTAACCCCTACAAGGAGTGTAAGTGCATTCCATTCCCAACTGGGATGAAAGCTCTCTCAGAAGAATCTTCCTGCATTCTTCCACCTCTTCTGTAGATTGACCTTGGGTAGTAGCCTGGGTTGCATTACTGGTTTTGACAACCTGTTAGCAAGTCCTGAGGGGCTGTCTGGTCTCTCTTTTTAGAAATGCTTATCCGTTGTTCTTCTGGGCTTCTTAGATACTAGAGTAACAATTTTCTTTTTACATTTTAGTACACACAGTTACTAAGTATGAGCATTTTCCTCCTCTGATCATGTAATGTGGGGCTAATCAAAGAAAACACAAAGTTTTACGTTTACCATCTCCTATGTGGTAGAGACTAAAAGTCATAGAATCTTGTTCATTTTAGCTCATTTACTAAATATATGTAATAAAAACAGCTATGTGGTTGGTAGGGCCTCATTTTCCTTAGCTGTAAAAAGAATTTAGGTATTCGTGCTTTCTTTTGTATTTGACATTTATATCTAATTAGGAATCCACAGAATCCAGTGTTGGCTCTGTTCTTCCCAACTAGTATTTGGGTATCTTTATGAAGACTTGACTAACAACTAATATTCCTCCTACTTTAGACATAATAGGAATTCCACTTCATAATTCTGGAATTTCTAATGCTGCAAAACTGAACTGAGATATTTATGGAGCTTTCCCTAATTTCCCAGAGCATGGTTAGAGTCTCCCTTCCTCTATGTCCTCTCACAGATACCCCTGTTTTACAGCAATAACTATATTACCTTGTAATTGTTTATCTGTCTCTCCCACTGGATTTTGTTCCTGAGGGACTATGCCTTACTCATCTTTCATTCCCAGAACTGTTCTTAGTGGCCCCCAAATGTCTGTTGATGAATATATGAAGAAATGGAGATCAAAATTTAATCGGCAAAGTTTTTAGTTTGTGTTGGAAACATGTTTCCCTTTCTGATGATACCCATGTGTGTGCATGCATGCCCACCTACACTAGGTGCCCTAGGGTTATTTCATGTCCATCCCTCTTTCATTTACATTGGTGCCTGAATTGCCAATTGTTTAATTCTTTGGAAGATAGGGTTCTGTATAGAAACAGTGTAGATTTCTTATAGGTAGGGACAAGGGAAAGGGCCCAAATTTGCTTTCTCACTGAAATAAAATAAGAAGTATTTATCCAAAAAACAGGATTTAGATGAGCCCTTTCAGATCTAAGCTCCTATGATAATTTTATATCTTACAAATCTGGATGTGCAGAAGGCAGCAGAATCCACAAAAAATGATAGTCTTCTGGGAATAGATTTTTTAAACATATATAACAAGCTTAATATTAATGAGATACAAACTGTTAAGAATATGAACATCCTGTTGGGAAAGTTATTAAAGAATATGAACAGAATTAACAAAAAAATGAAAATTGCCAGCAAGCATAGAAAAATATTAAACCTAATTAGGAATGAAAATATGCAAATTAAATCAAAAGTAAGACATCGTTTTATCTTAGTAGCAGAGATTATTTTTTCTAATTAATGCTAATAGCCAGTGTAGGTAAGGCTATGAGAAAATAAGCTCTTGTATGCTTCTAGGGGAGTAGAAATTGGTATTAATCTTCTTGACAGAAGTCTAAAAATTATACAAATCTATACTTATTGATGAGGAATTGTGCCTATAACATTTTAAAGTGAAAACTATATGTATAATCTTATTGAGGGAAGAAATAAACTCATACAGATTCTTGTGTGTGTATGTATACTAAAGAACACTGAAATTCTAGACACCAAAATTATAATAGTGATTGTTTCTAATGATGGTTTTATGGATCAGTGGTTTTTCTATCTTCCTTATACTTTTATATATAGACTAAATTTTTGTAATATTACTTTTTTTAGTCTTAATTTTTTAACAGAAAAATGTGCACATTGCTAAAAATTCAGTTTATTCAAGATTATAGGTTGAAAAGTAAGTCTCCTTTTCATCCCTTTGAATGACTGAAGGCAGTTTCTGATTTTCCATTCCTATGGGTAACCATTGTTGGGGAACTCCCTGGTGGTCCAGTGGTTAGGACTATATACTTTCACAGCCAGGGGCCTTTGTTCTATATCTGGTCATGAAACTAGGATCCCACAAGCTTCCCCGGTGGCG
Source organism: Madoqua kirkii (assembly GCA_006408675.1). NCBI lineage: Eukaryota > Metazoa > Chordata > Mammalia > Artiodactyla > Bovidae > Madoqua > Madoqua kirkii. The sequence goes on along the minus strand of SJYC01128406.1, from coordinate 8,489 downwards.
CTAGTGGTAAAGAACCTGCCTGCCAATGCAGGAGTTAAAAGAGACATGGATTTGATCCCTCGGTTGGAAAGATCCCCTGGAGAAGGAAATGGCAGTCTACTCCAGTAATTCTTGCCTGGAGAATCCCATGGACAGAGGAGCCTGGCAGACTACAGTCCATGGGGTCACAAAGAGCTGTACATGACTGAAGTTTGTGTTGATTGCTAAAAATTCAGTTTATTCAAGATTATAGGTTGAAAAGTAAGTCTCCTTTTCATCCCTTTGAATGACTGAAGGCAGTTTCTGATTTTCCATTCCTATGGGTAACCATTGTTGGGGAACTCCCTGGTGGTCCAGTGGTTAGGACTATATACTTTCACAGCCAGGGGCCTTTGTTCTATATCTGGTCATGAAACTAGGATCCCACAAGCTTCCCCGGTGGCGCTAGTGGTAAAGAACCTGCCTGCCAATGCAGGAGTTAAAAGAGACATGGATTTGATCCCTCGGTTGGAAAGATCCCCTGGAGAAGGAAATGGCAGTCTACTCCAGTAATTCTTGCCTGGAGAATCCCATGGACAGAGGAGCCTGGCAGACTACAGTCCATGGGGTCACAAAGAGCTGTACATGACTGAAGTGGAGGGCAGACCATTGTTACTGATTTATATGTCCTTACAGAGACATATAAATGTCTGTGCTGATGCAAACTTTTTTTCTTTAAACTCAAATGATAGCTTATCAATACAAGGGGGTTTTAGCCTTTATATTGCAACACATATGAGTACTCATAGAATTGCCTCATTCTTCTGAAGCAGGAATAAATGTCCTTATACAGATTTATTTATGCATATATGCAAGTATAGCCCTGAGATAAATTCCTAGAAGTAGAATAACTAGGTCAAAAGAAAAGTACATTTAAAAATGTTTGGTGTATGATTGATATAAATAAGGAAAAGTAGAGTTCTCTTTCTCTTTCGTACACCCCATATCCAGTCCATTAGCAAATGTTGCTGACTTAAAAAAATACACCACATGAGCTGTGAGTTAAGTTTTATTAGGGGCAAAATGAGGACTACAGCCCAGGAAACAGCATTTCAGATAGCTCTGAGGCACTGCTTCAAAGAGGTAGACGGAAATGTCAGTATATATGTGATTTTGGTGAAAGGGAAGTACATGCAGTCAGTCACATATTTTCTACAGGTTTCTGCTAGTCACTAGGATCAGTCATCACCATGAAGGATTTTAGTGCTTTTGTAGATATGGGGAGATGCAAGAACTGGGCTCATAAAATCAGCTCCTAAAAATACCTAACTATCTGAAGACCCATTCTGCCAGTTTTTCCCAAAGCACAGAGTGTCTCATTTCCACTCTCCACCCTGAACTCTTTCCAGGGAGTGTTAGTGTCAGCAGCTGCAGTGGCACCTGAGTTAATCCTTATAGAGGTAGATGGCAAGTGCCAATTTGTAGTTGACACTGTTGATTTTGCCTTCAGTATATATTCAGAATCTGACTGATTCTTGCCATCTTTTACTTCTAATACCATTCTGGTTCAAGCCACATTCTCTGATTGGGGTTATACTTAAGTAGCCACCCACTGCTCTCCCTGCCTCAAACTGTTGCCCCTTCGCACATAGGAGTCAGAGTATTCCTTGCAAGGCAGATTATATCAGCCATTTACCTCACACCGTCTCAGACCAAAGACCTCAGGATATCTTACAAGGCATGATTAGCATCTCCCCTCTTCCCCAACAGGGGCTTTCCTGATAGCTTAGTTGGTAAAGAATGAATCCACCTGCAATGCAGGGGACTACAGTTTGATTCCTGGGTTGGGAAGATCTGCTGGAGAAGGGATAGGCTACCCACCCCAGTATTTTGGGGCTTCCCTTGTTGGCTCATCTGGTAAAGAATCTGCCTACAACACAGGAGACCTAGGTTCAGTCCCTGGGTTGGGAAGATCCCCTGGAGAAGGGAAAGGCTACCCACTCCAGTATTCTAGCCTGGAGAATCCCATGATCCATATAGTCCATTGGGTCACAGAGTCAGACATGACTGAGCGACTTTCTCTTCTTCTCCAACAATCTCTGTGACCCTCATGATCACTTTTGCACCTTGACTTCACTGGTGGAACACTGGTTTCACTGCTGTGTCTTGGTTATGTCAACCATGGTTCCACTTCAGGTCATTAGGTCCTTTTGCAGTTCCTTCTGCCTGAAATAATTATGACTCGCTCCCTCAGCTCCTTCAGGTCCTGCTCAACTGTTGGCCTTAGGTAGTGGAGACTACCCTGTGTTTTAAATAATAATCTTTTACTCTCTCCAACTTTGCAGTCCTTTTCCTGTACTTTTGTTACATTCCACTGCACTTACCACTGTAAAATATCTTCTGCTATCTAGCTAGTAGCCACTTGTAACTGTTGTCCATTTGAAATTTAGTCTAATCAAAGAAATATATTTTAAATTGCACTTAACTTTACATTTAAATCTAAAAACTATTAGTTCAGTTCCTAGAAAACTTTTTTAAGTGTATTTGAGCAACTTGGGTATGTGAATCTACATTTGCAGCTGTAAATTTTATGAAATCTAAATTCAGATCAAGTATTTCCGATGAAAATTTAGCACCCAAATCGAGATGTGTTGTAAGTGTAAAATATACACTAGATTTCAGAAACTTAGAAAAAGAAATGTAATAATTTCAGTACTTTTTATGTTGGTTACATGTGGAAATATGTTACATGTGGCTGTATGGGGCTCAATAAAATATATTATTTTAAAATAATTTGGGATTTACCCAGCGGTCCAGAGGTTAAGACTCCACATTTCCACTGCAGGGAGTATGGATTTGATCCCTGGCTGGAGACTAAGATCTCGCCTGCTGGAGGGCACAGCCCCCCAAAAGAAAAATATTCATGTGTTAACTTTTACTTTTTCATGTAGCTACTAGAAAATTTTACATGTGGCTCACTGTATTTCCATTGGAGGGTGCTGCTCTGCTGATTTACAGAGTTATTTATTAAGTATCTCTGTACTAGAATGTGTACTATCTGTGGGCAGGGGTTTTATCTGTTTTGATCCATGACTGTCCAGGAGATTTCCAGTACATTTTATAGAATAAATGAATTTGAATAAATTTCCCTTTTTTAAGGATATTATGAATAAAAAGGAAAACCAAATTTACATGCATGTCCTAGAATGTAAACAAAAAGTTATTAATATATCAAGAGTGCAGTTCAGTTCAGTCGCTCAGTCATGTCTGATTCTCTGCAACTCCATGAATCGCAGCACGCCAGGCCTCCCTGTCCATCAGCAACTCACAAAGTTCACTCAAACTCACATCCATTGAGTCGGTGATGCCGTCTAGCCATCTCATCCTCTGTCCTTCCCTTCTCCTGCCTCCAATCCTTCCCAGCATCAGAGTCTTTTCCAATGAGTCAGCTCTTCGCATGAGGTGGCCAAAGTACTGGAGTTTCAGCTTTAGCATCATTCCTTCCAAAGAAATCCCAGGGTTGATCTCCTTCAGAATGGACTGGTTGGATCTCCTTGCAGTCCAAGGGACTCTCAAGAGTCTTTTTCAAAACCACAGTTCAAAAGCATCAATTCTTTAGCACTCAGCTTTCTTCACAGTCCAACTTTCACAACCATACATGATCCTGGAAAAACCATCGCCTTGACTAGACGGACCTTTGTTGACAGAGTAATATCTCTGCTTTTGAATATACTATCTAGGTTGGTCATAACTTTTCTTCCAAGGAATAAGCATCTTTTAATTTCATGGCTGCAGTCACCATCAGCAGTGATTTTGGAGCCCTCAAAAATAAAGTCTGACACTGTTTCCACTGTTTCCCCATCTATTTCCAATGAAGTGATGGGACCAGATGCCATGATCTTAGTTTTCTGAATGTTGAGCTTTAAGCCAACTTTTTCACTCTCCTCTTTCACTTTCATCAAGAGGCTTTTTTACGTCCTCTTCACTTTCTGCCATAAGGATGGTGTCATCTGCATATCTGAGGTTATTGATATTTCTCCCGGCAGTCTTGATTCCAGCTTGTGCTTCTTCCAGCCCAGCGTTTCTCATGATGTACTCTGCATATTAAGTTAAATAAGCAGGGTGACAATATACAGCCTTGATGTACTCCTTTTCCTATTTGGAACCAGTCTGTTGTTCCATGTCCAGTTCTAACTGTTGCTTCCTGACCTGCATATAGGTTTCTCAAGAGGCAGGTCAGGTGGTATTTCCATCTCTCTCAGAATTTTCCACAGTTTATTGTGATCCACACAGTCAAAGGCTTTGGCATAGTCAATAAAGCAGAAATAGATGTTTTTCTGGAACTCTCTTGCTTTTTCCGTGATCCAGCAGATGTTGGCAATTTGATCTCTGGTTCCTCTGCCTTTTCTAAAACCACCTTGAATATCTAGAAGTTCACGGTTTCCGTAAATAGGATGCAAATTTAAAAAGGCAAAAGATATGAACAGGCACAGGAGAAATCCAGTTAACTAATAAATATATGAACAAAATTTCAACTTCATTTAAATTCTTAATAAATTCAAATTAGAAAAAGTTATCCTGTGCCAATGAAACTTAACAAAGATGAAAGAAAAACTATACATCTCTGGAAAACAGTATTGTAGTCTATATAATCAGTCTTAAACTATGAATATTCTTGAACCTAGTTTTTCCATATCTAGGAATTTATTTTTAAGGATGTAACCACAGTAATGTTCACTGTAGCTCTGTAATACTAAAATCTTACAACCAGAAAGAAATAAATAGATTTATAGTTTTCATTTCAAGTATATTAACCATAGGTCATTATAACATACCAAATTCCTCCACAGTAAAAATGGGAAACTAATTTTGTGGAAATAATTTTATATAAATGTTTATTTAATGCTTGTTTTATCTTTTTTACCTTTCAGAATTACCATGAAATTATGACTCGTCATCCTGAGAATTATCAGTGGGAAAACTGGAGTCTAGAAAATGTTGCCACCGTCTTAGCCCACCGGTTCCCCAATAGTTAATTTGGGTGATAAAGTGTTCCCGAATGCATTTGCACAAATTCAGCTGCTATGACAATTTTGTGAAAAGCAATATGTTTGGTGCTCCAGAACACAGTACTGACTTTGGAGCTTTTAAGCACCTTTACACGTTATTAGTTAATGCTTTTAACTTAAGTCAGAAGAGTTTGCTGTCAAAGAATGTGAAAGATTTGAATAAGGACTCCAAAGCATCTAACTGTCGGTCCACTTCTCATACTACCAATGGTTGCCAGGGAGAAAAAGAGAGGACCTGTGAAAAATTTGATGAGTCTGCTATGAGTTTTTATCCACCATCATTAAATGGTGCTTCTTTTACTTTGATTGGATTCAGTAAAGGTTGTGTTGTTTTAAATCAGTTGCTTTTTGAGTTGAAAGAAGCCAAGAAAGACAAGAACATCGATGCTTTTATCAAAAACATAAAAACAATGTACTGGTTGGATGGTGGTCATTCTGGAGGAAGCAATACGTGGATTACTTATCCAGAAATCTTGAAAGAATTTGCACAAACAGGGATAATTGTTCACACCCATGTTACACCTTACCAAGTACATGATCCAATGAGATCTTGGATTGGAAAGGAGCACAAGAAATTTGTTCAGATACTTGGAGATTTTGGCATGCAGGTGACTAGCCAAATTCATTTTGCAAATGATGCTCCTTCCATAGAGAATCACTTCAGGGTTCATGAAGTATTTTAGACTATATTAATGTAGAAGAGCAGAAGCACTTTCAGAAAGTGTTATGAAATCAGATAATGAGGGTGTAAATTCAGAGAGGCAGTGTCAGTTGTTTTTTCCTGGGCATGGGGGAGGGAAGCACACATTCCTAAAATATGGGTGTAATGTGCAATAATGCTCCTTGTTTGTGAATGTGAATAGTTTTTAATTGGGACTGGGTTGGAATTATTTCATTTGAAATTTAAAAGGTGGTTTGTGAGAATCCTACAAGGAGATAATTAAGACCCTTAAAAATGAAAAGTTTCAATATAGTACTTATAAAAGGCGTTAAGATTGATATTGTTGGAAGTAGTTTTATTTTCTGAGTAATGTTTGAAACTAATTTTGGTGATATTTTAACAGTAAATAGCTATTTCAGACTCAAACTTTTGAGTGGAAATACTATCTCTTCAAACAAAGGGAAGCCACACCTATGTTTTCCATTATTTTGCAATAACTATACCCTGCCTCTTACGTTTATAATCTCAAGAAGTTTTTCTTCAATGTGCCAAGTGTTTTTTCCTTAAGAGTCAAAATGTATTTGTTTCCACATATCCAAGAATGTGCAATAGTAGAGTTGGTTTTAAAAATATTACACTTAAGCACTGTGGCTTAATTTTTAATTGACAACTTTTGGATAAGACATTTTGGAGTTTCTTAAATTTTGGCAAGAAAACAGTTCTTTTAGAAAACTTTCAGATTGAACATAATTGTGTATATTGGGTAAAAATACAGTACAGATTTAAAATCATTTCATCCTATCAGTCTTTTGAAAGAGATCAACTTAGGTGAAATATAATCCTCTACTTGGTACAGCTCTATTAAAAAGGAGACATATTCTATAGATTGAAGTCACTGTTTCTCCTGCAGCATGATTTTGTCTGCCAAAAGAAAGCAGTTCTGCTTGGCCAAAATGCAAAATTATATTGCTATAAGAAAAGTTAAAAGGGAAAGTTTGAAGATACAAATGATTTTATTTTGGCTCAAAAATTGAATTTGCTTAACACTGCTACATAAATTGGGTGAGGTTTCCTTCTGCCCATTTTTCTTGACCTGAATACATTTTGAGAAACCAAGATCTAATAAATGTCAACCAACACTGAAACATAGCTGTGTGATTACAATAAAAGGTTAATGGTCTTTTAAAAATTGTTAATAATTAGCTTTTATGGGTCATGAAATAATTAAGCAGGGAAGTAACATGCTGCTTTCAGATTTAAAAAACAGACTGAAGCTTAATATCTTAATAACCCAGAGGGTCTCAATATATAAAACAGTAATTAAAATGTTAATTTCTTGGTTTCTTCCCAGAGTTATATTTTAATGACTTTTGTAAGTACATTCCAAATATTCAGAGACTTATAAGAAAGGATTTTTACTTAATAGATACTTAAAAGTAATATCCCCTAATTCTATGAATTGCAGAATAGTATCTTTCAATGGTTTTCTAAACGGATAAAGTACATTAGTTTTTTATGTTGCTTTGGTTTCTTTTAAATACCTGCTTTTCTTTTGAGACCAAAAATTCCCAGAAAGGAAACAAGTCAGTCTGATTCTAGCATTTTTTATTACCTTGTCTTAAAACACCATTATTGATTGGATAGCTCCTTTCAATATGTTTTAATAATCCTTGGTTAAATTTATGTGTACCTAATGTAAATAGCTAAGTTACTAAGTATTTTAATGCAGGAGGAAGGAAAGGCATTTCTTTTTACAGAAATAACTAAAATGGAAAAGTACGACTTTTAGCAGGATTCATTTAAAAATCTGAGGTATTTAAAGAACTGGTCCTTGTAGCCTTCCATAACTATAATTGTTATATGTTGAATGGATATTAAGAATTACTCTGGGACACCTGGAATTGCCATTGCATCAAAATGAGATAGTGTTGAAAAGTAGAATTATTTTCTTGAATGAAAATATATTCAAGTTGATCCACACTCAGATATTTTAATACTTAAAAGTTTGTTCTTTTTCCATTTGTTTAAAACTGTTAAAAATGTTAATGTTTCCTTTTGGGTTGTGCTTTTTGTGTTTGTGTCATGAGTCAGTTGAGAAAAGTAGTCAAATAATGTTAAAGTTGTTACCGCCACAGCATGAATGTACAGTTGTATTAAATTTAATCCACAGAAGTCCATTTGGATGTGTGCTGTATGTTAACTAGATTTGTTTAAAACTTCAGATTGTTATTTAGAAAGAAGCTATTTCTCTCCACTTTGCCAGTTTGGATTTGTTAATGTTTTCTTTAATGTCCCTAATTTTTCATACAAGCAACTTTGAAACCTTTCCCATATAAATATATCTTTCCTTTAAATTGCTCTTCAGAAATTAGCATTATTTCCTTCTGTTGGATTTCCCAGAGAACAAAATCTCTCAAAAATAAGTACTTCCTTTCCTGAGCTAATCAATCCAGGTATCTGTATTTCTTTAGCTGTCATTGAAGGACTTAGTTAAAATATGGTGTGATCTGTTTTTCATTTCATTTGTGCAATACCTAAGCCCCATCAAGGGTAAAGAAGGTTTAGACACAGGATACAGTGTAGACAAAACAGTCCCAGCATGTGAGTATAGAAATATATATTAAGATTATTATACAAACAAAAGATACTATTACACTTCATTTAAGGGCATTTAAGAGAAACCTGCTTTAGAGGATAAGACCTCTGTGAATCCAGGTTACTCTTTATAAAAGCATAGAGGCCAAGGATCTCTTCAGTGGTAGAGACAGCCAGTCACTTACGATGGCCATTTTAGTATTCCA
>SJYC01128403.1:0-19352 GCA_006408675.1 Madoqua kirkii | reverse complement strand
CTGGGTTATCTATGTTCAGTACTTCTGATTTAGAACCTGAAAAGTTCCAAAACAGGATGATATAGATTGAACAGTTAGCATTTTTTATAATGACCACAAATATAAATTTGAAATTTTATTTTTTCCTTAACAACTACTTTACCGTATCACATTGTGAGAACAATTACTCTTCTCCTGAAGACAATTTTCAGTGACCTACCTTTTATTTATAAACACTGACATTCATGTAATATAATCAAGATAATCTAAAATTTTCAATTCTTCATATAACCTATCATCTCATGTGTACACGTACACAATGAAGAACACAATACAAGACACAAATACAACACAAGAATCATAATTAGGAAAAAGCCCTACAAAGTTTTTCTATGAGAATGAAGACATTAAAAATAAAAACCTGAGAAATTTATTCTTAAAAAAAAAATAGTACCTGATAAATATAAATATTGGGCATCTCGAGGACTGAACAGAACAACACGCTTTCTTCCTGTCACTTGTATTAAGAAGTTATCCATTACCTGAAGGCAAATAAGAACTTATGAAAAAGCATAAAATTCTAATATACAGAATCAATGGTATTCCAGTTAACCATAAATTCTATCTTTTAATAAAGCCTGACTCAGATTACCTAAAACTCTTATAGTAAAATTCCAATTAACAGTGAAAACAGATGTGTTACACAACTGCGTCATTATTTCTCCAACACTGCCTTAAAATGGGAAGGATTGGCAGGCCATTAGAAAATCTGCTCAGAACACTATTTGCCTTTGCTTCATCATTATGACAGCAAGTGCAGTGTCATCTATTTGAGGCTCCCTTTGCTAAGTATGACCAACTCCCCTGGTGGCTCAGATGGTAAAGCATCTGCCTGCAATGTAGGAGACCTGGGTTCAATCCCTGGAGATCCTCTGGAGAAGGAAATGGCAACCCACTCCAGTATTCTTGCCTGGAAAATCCCATGGACAGAAGAGCCTGGTGGGCTGCAGTCCATGGGGTGACAGTCGGACACAGCTGAGTGACCACTTTCACCTTGGTAAGTATGGGTTTCCCAGATGATACAGTGGTAAAGAACCTGCCTGCCAGAACAGGACATGTAAGAAATGCTGGTTCTATCCACGGGTCTGGAAGAGCCTCTGGAGGAGGGCATGAAGCCCACTTCAGTATTCTTGCCTGGAGAATCCCATAGCCAGAAGAGCCTGGAGGGCTACAGTCCATAGGGTCGCAAAGAGTTGGACCCAACTGAATCGACTTAGCACGCACACACGCACGTTGGTGTTTTACTTATCTATCAAGGAATACTATAAGGCCAACGTTAGAGGACAGGATGAGAGCACTTAGAAAAACCAGGTGTTGAAGAAACACAGGGTAGTGCTGCAACCACTGACAGACTCTTACTAGATGGCCAACCAGAATTTGGTTACAGGAAAATACATTGAATTTCCAAATTATTTCGAGAGGACTATAACTTAGCAAATAATTTTGATGAACTTAGTAACAGTGGAGCAATGTTGACTTTTATCGTGTTTGTAAGGGTACACTGCATTAGTACAAATTTTGAAAAACCCTAAAAGCAGAGCTACAAGGACTTCCCTGGCAATCTAGTTATCAAGACTACATGTTTCCAATGTAGGGGGTGCGGGTTCAATCCCTGGTTGGGGAACTAAGATCCCAAATGCCTTGTGCAGCCAAAAATAGAAAAAGGAAAAAAAAGGCAGAGCTACATTAATTCTCAGCTAAGTAAAATCTATACTAAGCAAGACATATTGATGATTATTTACATATCACTTCAACCTAAGCATTTCTCCCTTAACAATGACTTATGTAAGCTTTAACTATGTAACTAGCATTCCTTTGACTTATTTTTAAGAAAAACTTCATAATATTTAAGATAAAATGGATACTACACAAACTTTGTGAAAACAGTTAAAAGTATGAGTTATCATTTTCTCACCATACTATTCATGTAACTAAAACCTTAAACTGTGGTACTGGAGAAGATTCTTGAGAGTCCCTTGGACTGCAAGGAGACCCAACCAGTCCATTCTAAAGATTAGTCCTGGGTGTTCTTTGGAAGGAATGATGCTAAAGCTGAAACTCCAGTACTTTGGCCACCTCAGGCGAAGAGTTGACTCACTGGAAAGACTCTGATGCTGGGAGGGATTAGGGGCAGGAGGAGAAGGGGACGATAGAGAATGAGATGGCTGGATGGCATCACTGACTCAATGGACGTGAGTCTGAGTGAACTCCGGGAGTTGGTGATGGACAGGGAGGCCTGGTGTGCTGCGATTCATGGGGTCGCAAAGAGTCGGACATGACTGAGTAACTGAACTGAACTGAAAACCTTAAAAATGTTAAGATCTTATATCTATCTTATTTAATTATACTCATTTGATTATACTATATCAAAATCCTCCCAAGAGGTCCTCAGCTATAAAACACTATAAAATATACTTCTAAAACTTTATTATAAAGTTTTGTATTTAGAACTTTTCAAAATATTCTTTTATCTTTGGAAACCTATCAAGGGGTCACAGAGTCAAGACACAACTGTGTAACTAATGTACACACAAGATATTGCTTTAAATTTTCTAAATTTCTCTACCCAACACAAAACTAAACACAAACCTAGACTTTTAATGTTTTTAGCTATTTTTTTGTATACATGTGTGTGCATGCTCAGTCGTGTACCACTCTGTGACCCCATGGACTGTAGCCCACCAGGCTCCGCTGTATATGGAATTTTCCAGGCAAGAATACTGGAGTGGGTTGCCATCTCCTACTCCAGGAGATCCTCCCAGGGATTGAGCCCACATCATTTGTGTCTTCTGCATTAGCAGGTGAATTATTTACTGCTGTGACACCTGGCAGCTCATGCATATGTTTAAGCAAATAAAATTGTAACACCATAGAATAAATGGTCAAAATCAATATCTGCGCATCTCACTGCTCAATAAATATAGTAGACACTTGACATTCTCAAGGGATATATACCCTAAGACCTCCAGGCATCTCCAAATTTTTACAGTTGTAAACAGCTCTCCACAAACTTCTGCCTTTCTCCCAAACAACGGTTCCATCTAGTTACATGTATAACTTCAACATTTTTTCCACTTTCAGTTTCCCCCCTCATTTGGTGTCCATTTTCCACATGTTAAAAAAACAAAAACACTTGAAAAAACTCAGTATATATAATGATGAATCAAGAACAAGACTACAGAGAAATGCAGATGTAAGAAACTAACTACGCTCTACCATTAACTAAATAATTTACAACCCATACCATTGCCTGGCAGAGCACCTGTTTTTGAACCTCATGTTTCAGCAAATTACATGTCAGAGATCTTCAGGGTAGCCTCCCAAAAGTTAACACTGTGAATGTTCAGTTTTAATTCTAAACGCTACTGTAGTTTTAGATTTCTCATTTTATGTAGCATACATCATAGTGTGTCCAAAGTTGCAATCCTGGTGAGCTGATTCGAAAAACACTGGAAAAGAACTGCTCTTCTTTGAAGAATTTTGGAAACTTAATATCTCCTTCCAATAAAGGAAACTGCTTTCTGATATCTGCAACATCCTGCATTGATAGAAATACAATGAGAATTTTATTCTACAATATTGGAGTAATGCTTATTTTATCTAAGCCTGCCATCAGAGCCCATGATATCATGGAAGAATGGTGCAAAATTCTGCTGTTTTAAAATACTAGGATGTGACCATAGCCAACACATGATCTTTTAAGTGAAGGAATAACAGACTATGTAATAAGACATTCAATGGTATCACTATTGATAACCTTTACATGCTTCATTAGGAAAGTTCATCTTACTCTAGGCAAAAATCCTACAATTGCCACCTACTTAAATGTAAGAGTCATTAACTTGAATGTTATAACTATGTAAAACCTGTGGCTTCTCCTAAGAGAGAAGACTAAAAGAAGGTAAAGAAATAATATGCCATAAAGAGAAAAGATAGAATCTGACTTGATCATTTTAGGGACTGCTCCTTAACTGTGTCCATATTAATTTGACTCTAAATACATATATATTAATTATCCAGGTTTTTTATATCATTTTAGATTATATTTTATTAGCTGAATGGCCATCTGCAAAATAAGTTGTGGAAAGATAGGTAACTTTTTACATTCAGAATTCTTACCTTTCTAGGGTCTTCTCCAAGTGATCGGAGGTAGTACTTCTCATCCTTAAACATGCCAAAGAAAAATAACATCAGTATTCACTTAAAAAATATTAGAAAGTAAAGACCAAAGGAAATAAATTTGAAAATCTAACTCCATTAAGCCATTTTCCAAAAAAGTTCCACTTTCTTCCCTTTCTACTAATGCTCTCTGGTGGCCATATGAAGAAACGTCTCTATATATGCTTGTAATAATGACAGGATCCACAAAACATCAGGTAAAATAAATTCTTTATAAAGGCAACACATGCATACCACATCTAAAGCCACAAAGCTTAATTCAGACTTTAAATCATTTACAATCTTAATTAGCATCTTAAGACATTAAAGAAATACCATTTTTATAACACACATGATCTCAGAGTATCATTGAGGGCCAACAACAAACTTTGTGAATATAATGCAAATATAGAAGATTATATAAAATATTTTATACTTTTAAAACTAATTTTTAAAAAAAAACTGAAACACTCTATTTTATAAAGCTAGCTTATCCCTAATCATAATTCTCAACCCAAATCATCAAGAGTCAGCTCAGGTATGAATTAGAACTATATCATCTTATAGTAATAAACTTAAAGTTGATGCTTTAAAAAACTGTCAATTATAACTTCATTAAGTAGCTCTAATAGGGAACTATTTGAATTACAAAGTATACACTGCCTGTATCTTCTGTAATAATTAGTAAACTGAGCCACGTCAGGTCAAACACAGGGCAACCCAACACAAGAATTCTGCTTCTTTTATACTTATACTGACCATTATAGCACAAACTTCAAAATATCTCATTTGTCATAACAATATATTATACATCTATGTTTATAGATTTTACTTAAATACAAGATTTACTGATTCTGACTTTTGAACTAGTACCATATCAGATAAGTTCATAAATTTATTACTAGCTAAACAGGTTCAGGGCTTGCCTAGTGGCTCAGACGGCATAAGCATCTGCCTGCAATCTGGGAGATCCAGGTTCGATCCCTGGGTTGGGAAGATCCTCTGAAGGGAATGGCAACCCATTCCAGTATTCTTGCTTGGAGAATTCCATGGACAGAGGCTAAGTCCATGGGGTTGCAAAGAGTGGGACAAGACTAAGCGACTAACACTTTCACTTTCAAAGTCGTTTCAAAGTCTGTTCTTCAAAATTCTAAGAGTTTTCCACCAGTTTTAATGTTTCAGGATATAAAATATAAATTTATGTGGCAGATACAGAGATGCACCACAGAACCCTCTTCAAGAAAAGATTCATTAATTGCAAGGTGTGTGATAAACTTACAGCTGCCAGCTGTTAACTCCTCAGGTCCACCTCACCCTTTGAACTGAAGGTTGTGCTCTTTCTAGGGTAGCCTCAACCAATGACTAAGCAAGATGGTAAAAGGCCTAGACACTGCCAGCCTGGACAGGATTCCTCTAGGAAGTAGTCCTTGCTCAGGAGTTCCACATGGAGCTGGCAGAGAGTTGGTCAGCTCTGGATCACTGCCTGATGGCACCCTCTACCCAAATCTTCTCCTTTTCTTTCACAGGTATTTTCCCCAATAAGTCTTGTAGTCCTAATTTCATCGCAGCATGTGTTTCCCAGAGAACTGAACTGACAGTCCAATTCATCTTACACATCACCCTAACTTTTAGACTTTAATACCATTACCTTATCCTTATTTCCTTTATTTCACTTGACATTTCATGGCTGTTTAAATCTGTGCCACTCATTAACCTTGGACAGGAAAGTACCAAAGTGCGCTGAACATACATGTTAAAGCATGACTGTAAAGCTAAAACATATTTTTCAGATATAGCTAATGGAGTCAGTTTTATATATATTCTAGTCATACAATTAGAATCAGACACCTGGGATTTGTAGGGATAAAACATCACGTGATGAAAGAACAGAGAAAATGTAATACCTTTTACCACCAAACTGACCATCAGCCCAGCTGGCTCAGATGTAGACAACAGCTTTCTTCAAAGCTTAAAAAGCAGTTTATTTTTCAAATGTGCTTTTCAGATAACAGAGTAAACTTATTTTTAAATGTATTTATAAAAGCCTCAATGTCTCAAGATATTTAAATTATATTTTGCATTATTTTAAGCTGGATTATTATGCAAATAAGTAGAATTCTTCTGCATATAACCCTGAACAAATGTTACAGCAAATATACACAACAGAAATCACATTAATAACAATGAAAAAATACAGAAATAGTCTTATACATATGAAACAAAGTTCTCTTTCTTAGCATCTGAACTTGGCATATCAGACCAAAGCATTTTCAGAGGATGCAGTGTTAATAACTAACATTTAGTGAGTGATTCCTACCTATCAAACACTGTGCTGAGTACAGATGATTTTATTGAGTTAACTGTCACATAAAACTTATGAAATAAGTACTATTACTGTTCCTATTTCACAGATGAGAATACTGAAGCACCTAAAGGTAATGAGGACAAGGTTTGAGATCTAATAAATAGCACAGCTAGGATATACAGAAAGCTACAGTTCTCATATATCTAACATTCTTTTATAAGAAAATAATTTCATGATTACATACTAACGTTTTCTTAAGAAAATGTGTTAAAAACAATTACCTCTGAAATAAAGAATTCCGTGTGTTTTTCTTCAGCTGCCCTTTGTACCAGCTTGTCAAAAGGTAAAGTTCTGAAATAAACACAAAAGAATCCTTGGACTTAGTAAAAATAAACTAGTAATACTCTAACCAACACACACACACACACACACACACACACACACACACACACACACACGTACTGCTTGCTAGAGTTTGATATAATCTGTTTTACAACACAGTATCCATAATTTTTATTATAACCTATTACGTGGAATTCTAAGTTTTCAAACTTCATTTAGAGTTGAGCTTATATGACTTAGGTTGTCTGAAATTTTGCTTTCAAAATTAAAGATTTTTAGATCAACAGTACCGATGGATCCTTCTCACATGTCAATATATTCCTATTCCAAGCTGTTGTTAGAAAAATGTTTCTGGTTTTATGGTATATATGGAAATATATAAACTTGCAAGCTTTTACTGCTACTAATTTTCAAGTTTCATGGCAAAACAAGTCTCTGGATGAACGAGGCAAACTACTAGTGCTACTGTAGAAGAGATAACAAGCAAATGGTCCCATGAAGACAAAGCCCCTCCCCCTCTCACCGACCTGCCTGCCTTCTGGCACGATCAAACAAAACTGCTCTCACCCTTCTATATCACATTCTATCATTTCAGACTTCTGAGTAAGAGCTCAAGAATTCCAGTGAAATGATCAAATTTTATCCTTAAATATTTCTGCCCAAAGGCCCATCTCCTTCCATTGGTAAATAGGATTGAACACTGTAGAAGCAAAGTTTGTTTCCTTTACCTCACTCTTTTGAGTCTGAGGGTTACCTTTTCTGAGTCATATCCTATCTGTTCAATCTTCTAGAATCAAAAGTACTGCCCACTACCTCAAGATGATACCTTATAAGAAACATCAAACACAGACAATGACATCATCAAAGAGTCACCCAGCATCCGGGTCACTACACTCTAGCCTCCACACCTCTGATTAGGAGTTGTAATCTTTCACTCTTACTAACAAATATCTTTACACTTGAACTCTATAACAGGGAGGTAAGATTTCCTTGTAAGATGACCATGCAATGCTTTCCAAGAAACATAGTGGGTTAACATAATGTGGAAAGTCAGCTATTAGAATAGATAACACTGTTTACTGAAAAGAAAAAGATCCTCTGGGAATCCCCTGGAGGTCTAGTGGTTAAGACTGCTCCCAATGCAGGGGGCATAGGTTTGATCCTTGGTCAAGGAACTAAGATTCCACATGCCACGCATCTCGGCAAAGTGAAAGTGAAAGTAAAAGTTGCTCAGTTGTGTCCAACTCCTTGTGACCCCATGGACTATATAGCCCATAGAATTCTCTAGGCCAGAATACTAGAGTGCGTACCTTTTCTCTTTTCCAGGGGATCTTCCCAGCCCAGGGACTGAACCCATGTGTCCTACATTGCAGGCAGATTCTTTACCAGCTGAGCCATAAAGGAAGCTAATCTCAGCAAAAAAAAAAAACAATTATTTATTATGTCTGGACTGGAAGGATGGTGACTGAACTCTTAATTGTTGGGAAGCAGAGGACGTGGCTTCCCTGTGTACAGTATAACTCAGTAACTGATCACATCCTTGGAGGAACTGAGAAACTAAGGTCATAGTCATCTTATGCTACAGGTTTCTGTGGACTATGTAGCTTAACTAAACTAGGGTATCTCTGTATCTACCTCTAGTCTTGTTCCCTTACAAGGAAGTTATCACTTAGTGAGCCAAAAATGGCTTCTGGATTGGTATAAGAACTCTACTGATACTATCCTGCTAGGATGTTGTTTCCTGCCTTGTACCCTTTTGCAAAGCTAAGATAATCTGATGCCAGATTCTGGACTAGCAGGTGTCAATCTGAATTTGAGGACAGTACTGATAATTATGTACAGTGGGCATTGCAGGAGAGAAGAAAGAAGGCTATCATCTACTCAGACCAATCTACTTCTATAGTTTCTGGCTAATAATATCAACAAATTTATTTGTTCAATGTTTTCCATCTCTGATCTCACTGTACACCCATCATTTCTACCAAAGCATCTTTTGAAGAGTTTGGAAATAATACAGAAGCTTCTGCAGGCCAGAGCTACCTCTGTAATTGGTGCAGCTGCTAAGGTCTTAGAGAGAACCTAAGACCTTTACAAGAACAGGCCAGGTAGAGTAGTTCAGTCCAAAGCAGAACTTGGGTGCCCTCAACAACCTTCTCCTTTAGTAGTACCATCCAAGCTTCTACAGAAGGGAAGCTGAGAGAAGGGGGAAATAGGCATATCAATTGGGAAGTTCTTTGGCCTTAAGGTCTCATCTATCCTATGCATGTTTCAGTAAGAAGGGCACCTGCTATACGATGCTCCACTTGTCTGGACTGACATACAGACCAGCAAGTGAGGTAGTATCCAAGAAGGGTTAGAACTGTTAGGACTCTGTGGAGTCAGGCAAATTTGGGAATGAGTCTTGGTTCCATCATTTCAAGCTATATTTACAATCTTGAGAAATTATTTAATATTTTTAAGCTTCCTTTTTTCTCATCTGTATAATTATCAGTTAAAAAAATGCACTTCACAGGCCTTTAAATGAGTAATATAATCTACGATGCAGAGTACCTGATATATAAGAAATGTTTGATGATAGATGGTGGGGTTAACAATAATGGTAGTGTACCAGCAAGCAATTAACAACATTCAGAAAAAGAAAAAAGCCCTTACTGTTCTGTTCCCCATTTTGGAAAGGTTTCCTTCCAAGGTTAGGAATGATGGAAGCGTAACAGACAATAAGAGCAGGATGACAGGAGTCAGCCGATGTGGGTGTGATAGGCAGGAGCAGCAAAGCAAAGCTCACGTAAGACTCAGACTTGGGGAAACCTATGGACAGAACACCAACAGTACCCTTTCAAGGCTCTTCATTTTTATGCATACGGATTCTGGAAGAACAGTAAGAGCTACCATGAGGAAAGAAGTGAAAGCCAAGACTTGGGAACATATTTATCTTCAAGTGTTTAAAAAGCAGAAATGAAACCTTAATCTAAAGTGTTAATAACGAGATACGTGTGTAGGTTCTCTTACTTTCTAGCCTCTCTCTGTGGCCTAGATGCCTCCCTTCTTTCCTGTTTCCCACTAACTGCGAAAATGACTACATCTGTTTTCCTTCTGTCTCTAAGCAAATAATCTTGCAACTCTTTAGCAGCTCTAGTGAAAGGCTTAGAGGAGCTGGAATAGGAACTATTACATAATATACGTGCTTCAAAAACATGTTTTGAAAAGTTTATAGGACATGACATAACATTAAGGCAATTCAAGATGAAGTTTCAATACCCATTTGTTACAGCACTGGGCTTCCCTGGAAAATAAACATCATTAACTGCAGGCTGAGAAACACTCATCATTCCAGCACATTCTTCCACTTTCTTGTTTAATAAAAAATGAAAAGTTCTTACACTTGGAAAAATTTATGGCAATTAAATTCAGTTCATGGCCTATTAAAAACCAAAACTGTAACAGCAAATATTCAAAGAATCAATACCAAGAAACGGTTTGGCAAGCTACTATACAAACTTGGAAAACTCTAATGAGAAAAAGTATGACCCTGGACACTGGAAGCTCTGTTTAGCTCATCTCTAGACTCTGGAAGGAACAGTGAGAGCCACCTTTCTTTAAAAAAATCAGTCTTTTGTGAATATGGTTTTCAATAGACTGGATTTGCTGGAAACTACACCTGCTCAGAATTTGAGAAGTGTTTTTAAATTTAACATTTTTAGTGAAACTCAAGGGAGTAAACTCATGGGAATAAACAGCATAGTGAAACTATAAGATTACAGCATTTAAAGCTTTCAAGTTCAGACATATCACAGCTTTCAACTATCTTTTAAGACATCCCAAAACATAAAATGACAACCATGAGGGAAATTTAACATATTTAAGATTATTTTGTCAAAAAAGAAAATTAAGTCATATTTATCCAAGTTGACAAAAGACTATACCAAACATAGCAACCACCTGTCTTATATTTCTGGCGAGGGCAGGAAAAAAAAACAACAACAGGAACTAAAAACAATCTGGAAGTAGAGAATCTTCCAACAATAGGGCATTTAAAATTAAAACAGGTTATGAAGGAAAAGTCTAGAATTTACAACTCTAGATAACAATTACTGACGTGGGAAGATCAACTAATCAATGAAGCCCTAAATGAATACTGCACATCCAGCTTTAGATGTAATCTAACTCTAGTTACAGAAATTCTCTGCTCTTTCCATAACTCCAGAGGGTATTGGGTATACACTCTATTTTTAAAATAGTCTTTGGAAATGTCTTTGTATAATTATGTAAGCTGAGAATTCTTGTCTTTTAAAAGCCATTCTTTAAAAATTAGTAAGCTATTCTATAATTATATCAAACAAGTCAAGCGAGAAAATGCCATATGGTCTTTGTATAATAATGCAAAAATATTTTACATTTTTAAAAAAAGTTACGTGTATCCCCAGAGTAAACCTCAGAAGAAAATACCTATATACAAAGTTTTTACTAATGAAGTCCATCTGGGAACTGCAGCAACATGAATTTTCACCTCTTTCCTCCCTCCGATTTGGCTGAGGTAATCCACTGTCCATTTGCTTGTACATGCTCCCAAATCAATTCCTTCCAACACTAGAGGTTTTCTCTGTGTAGGAAAAATCAACAAAAATTAGGGAAAACCAACAATATATCAGGAGTTTTACTGGGTAATAAAGGCATAAAAACAAATAAAAAATGACTATTGATCCCAAGATGCTCAAAATCAGATCTTCTGACAATTCATGCTGTAACTAAAACAGGAAGAGGAAACTATGTAATATACATATAACAAAATTTTAACATTAGGAAAACAAAACCAACCAAATAGCAATACTACCATAAGCTTAGAAACAAGAGAAATCCGAATATTATTTAAAGCATTTTTATGAGTGTTATATATAACAAAAAATACAACTGATTAAAATTTGTACTTTATAGTCAAATATTGTTTGAAACTTTTTGATAACCATTCTAAACTTATGGAAAAGTTACAAGAACATTACAAAGAACTCCCATATACCATTTACTCTGAGTCACGAGTTGCTAATTTAACACTTTGCCCCACTTACTTTACCATCTGCTCTCACTCTTGCAATGTGTGTATAGAGACATATTAAAAGTAATTTAATTTTTTTCTAAACTATTTCAGGGTAGTTTTCCAAACTGTCTCTATCATGCTCCTTTATCTCTAAAACTTGAGCATATTTTCTGAGAACAAAGACATTCCTTTGTATAACCACAGAATAATTATCAAAATTATACTTAACAGCTATAGTACTTTTATCTAATCCAGCTTGTATCCAAATTTTGCTAACTGTCTCTGTATTTTTTCCCTACTTCCGAGATACTACACTGCATTTAATTCCTGCTGCAAAGTAGCTTCAGTTGTGTCCAACTCTGTGTGATCCCACAGAGAGCAGCCCACCAGGCTCCCCCGTCCCTGGGATTCTCCAGGCAAGAACACTGGAGTGGGTTGCCATTTCCTTCTCCAATGCATGAAAGTGAAACGTCAAAGTGAAGGTGCTCCGTCGTGTCCGACTCTTCGAGACCCCATGGACTGAAGCCTACCAGGCTCCCCCACCCATGGGATTTTCCAGGCAAGAGTACTGGAGTGGGGTTCCATTGCCTTCTTCAACACCTCTTTTAATCTGGAACAGCTCCTTAGACTCGTTCTTCTATGACCTGGACATTTTTTGAAGAGTACAGGCTAGTTATCTTACAGAATGTCCTTCAATAGGAATTTACACGATGCTTCTCCATTAGATTCAGCTTATGTGTTTCTGCAAAGAACGTACCACTCAGTATTGTTGAGTGCAAAAATTGTGATTAAAAAAAAAAATCACCTTCTACATGTAAGAGCTGGTATTCTAATCTAAGAATTAGCTCTAACTTCTCCATTCATTTTTTTTTTCCATTGAGTTATAATCTACTGATGTAATTTTAAAGTTCAAGTTCCCCAGATTTGGCCAGTAAGAATATCTTCAAGCTGGCTCTTATGACTTTCTGCCTGAGCACATCTTACTTTATGGCAAAATAACATAATCCAGTATTCTTTTACCTCTCTGTCCCAGCCCTATAGTTATTTCTTCAAGTAACTCTGGTTTCTTCTAGTGGGGAATGCTGTTTAGAAACAACGATCTGGGTGCTGAATGTGTTCATGACTACTGATGTATCATTACATAAAGGCCTTCTCAGGGGATGGAGCTAGGAAACACATCAAGGTATGTATATACTCACTCCCTCCCACCACCCACAATATACACCCACACACACACACTACATATGCATATGGTTGGTTTTCTCTCTCTCAATATATACTATACACACACACACACACACACACACACAGTATTAATGGATGTATGATGAATCACGATGCTTCCAATATGGTTACCTAAGTCCAAACTTATACCACTACATTTATTTCAATATTTCTTGTTCATATATTTGTAAACTACCTGCTCTCTTTCTGAGAAACCTGGTTCCAATTATCCTCAATGTTTAATCAGTTGCACAATCCCAGAATTCACAGTAAGTACTTCTACAATTGCTAAGTTATACCACTGTAAAAAAGTATACAAACTAGAATTCAGCATTGTTTATAGTTTTTGTTTTTAGACTGTCATAGAATCAAAGTATGGGTTTCCCTGATGGTTCAGATGGTAAAGTGTCTACCTGCAAGGCAAGAGACCCATGTTTCCCTAGGTCAGGAAGATCCCCTGGAGAAGGAAATGGCAATCCACTCCAGTATTCTTGCCTAGGAAATTCCAGAGGAGCCTGGTAGGCTCCAGTCCCTGGGGTTGCAGAGTTGGACATGACTGAGCAACTAACACATTCCAAATTCATAATCAAAGTACTGTGTTCAAAAGTGACTTAGGTTACTTCTCCTCTCTCCCTTAATTATGTTCACGTGTTTATATTCTATACTAGAGTTTCTTTTCATTATTCCTTATCCATGTTAATTTTATTATTACTATTATTTCAGAATATAAAACATTAATGTGATCTCCAAAGTCAAAATTAGGTCAAAAACGGTCACCCCATCTATACTCACCCATGCTGTAATCACTCAACCACTATAGATAACCAGTCTCATTAATGTCTGGCTTATCATCCCCATGTTTCTTTTTTGCAAAGTGATCAAAAACCATATAAATTTCCTTATTTATACAAAATTATCTTATTTACACATTGTCTTTTGTAATTTTTTCTTTTTAACTTAAAATTATATCCTGAAAATCACTGTTATCAGGTCAGATTTTCTCTCACTGTTCTCTTACAACTTAGCACACTATAGTGTAAATGGACAATTTAATCAGTCTCCTATAGTAGGTTTTTTAGGTTATTTGTAATCATTCTCAAACATAATAAATACTAGATATTTTCATACTGTATAGTACATTCCCAGAGTAAACTCCTGAGAAGGAACTACTATATCATAAAGTAAACACATCAACAACTTTGTTAGATATGCCAAATTCCCCTCCATTAGGCTTGTACTGCTGCTGCTGCTGCTGCTAAATCCCTTCAGTCCTGTCTGACTCTGTGTGACCCCATAGAAGGCAGCCCACCAGGCTCCGCCGGCCCTGGGATTCTCCAGGCAAGAACACTGGAGTAGGTTGCCATTTCCTTCTCCAATGCATGAAAGGACTTGACATAAAATGTGAGTGCCAGTTTCCTCAGAGACTCACAAAGATTTTTGCCAATATGATACATAAATGGTATCTATTCCTTAAATTCTCTTATGAGTAAAGCTGAATGTGTTTTCATGTGTTTAGAGGCCATTTTTATCTTTTTGTCAACTGTTCACTTTTTAATCAGATTTTTGCCTGCTTCCTCATTAAATTTTAAAAGTTCTTTACATACATGTGCTTTTGCTGACCTTTAATGAAATATATATTGTAATATTTTCCTTCCAGTTTACTTGAAGTACTCAAATTTTAATCTTTTATTACACTTGAGTCATAATAAGGAAACCCTTCCATAGACCTAGATTACAAAGAAATTTATCCATGTTTTCCTCTAGTACTTATGTACTTTCTTTTTTTATTTAGATCTCTGATCCTTTTGGAGATTACTTTTGTGTATGGTGTCAGATATAAATCTAATTTTACCATTTTATAAATGACTGTGACTATCCAGTTGTCCAAGCACCATTTATTTAAAAGTTCATCTTTGCCCTAGTGATTTAATGTCATATTCATCACATGCTAAATTTCTATATGAATGGAAATTTATCCAGGCTCTGGAAATACATTCATAAAGTCACTCAGACTTTCTTCTTTCTCATCTGGTCTGTCTATCCATGCAACTGTACCACATTGTTGGTTATTAAAACATTTTAAGGACTACATCCCTTCTCAGCTTCTCTTAAAGAGTTTCTTAAGTAGAAAAGTCTTGTTTTGCAAATTAGTTATTGATTTCCTGTTTTATTACACTGTGATCAGTGTTATTTACAATTTTCCACTTTACAATGTTTAGTGATGCTTTCTTTGTAACATATTATGTCTTGTCTAGGAAGGCTAAATTACAGAACACTTTTTGCTAGCCATCTTACAAAGCACTTACACATTCATATATCATTTGATGGTCACAATTCTGTCCTGAAGGCATCTATACACTAATGTGTCCCGTGCTGGGGAAGGACAACCACCCATCGAGCTTAGCCTCCCAAATAAATTAAGACTTGAATCCTCCCCGTAGGTTTCTAACTCCTAAAAGAAAACTTCATCCCTGACTTCTGTAACACTCAGAACTGTAGCTCTAGAACCATCCTCAGAGATGTAAATATCAAGTAAAATTACTGGGGTAGGGGGGTTCTTTATCATGAGCAAGCTAATTATAATCTTATGGATTGGTTTGGTTTTTTTAAATATCTGCTCGTCTCTTTATTCTCAGTTTTTCTGATGCCTAGATTCCCTCGCAAAAGCACTGCAAGTAAAAACAGTTTCTCCCCCATTAACATTTTTCTGAGTTTTGTTTTAAAGAACTAAGGTTCGAATTACAGATACAAAAGAATTGAACGTCTGATCTACAACCCACGTTGGTTAGAATCCAGTGGAAGTTTCTCGTGGGATTCCCATTGCTTCCCCTTTTGGATCAGTGCAGTGAAAAACTGCTCCTTCAAATCCAGTAATTAGTGTTGACTAACAGGCGCTATTCAACCTATTGGGGGGGTGGGGGTCCAGGTGGGGCGCGAAACTGTCCCTAGACTTTAAGAAATTCGACCAAAGTCTTAAAGACCTGGGGGAGTCGGGGGAGGGGAATGGAGGATGGGTGAGTATTTTCCTAGGGTGCCATGGTAGTGGATTAGACTCCTTGATCGAACTCTCGCAAAGCAGCTAGCGGGGCTTATTAGGCAAAACATTTTTTGTAGTCAGCGCTCTGACGTCCAACTGCTTCCTAGAAACGTGGAACGGTACTAGTGGAAAAATTTAATAGATGAGACCGTCATCATCCCCCACGTGCTCCCTTGGCTGCAGGGCCAACTAGCTACTTTAAACTGACAACCTTCTCGCCACAACCTGGATACCAAGAAACCAGTTCGGAGCCGCTCGAGTGGTAGGAACGGGTATCCACCGACATCCCATGGTTCCGCCCCTTAAGAGGGCCTCACCTGCGGATACAGGTGCTCTATGAACTGCTCCTGAGAAACGCCCTCGAATCGAGGTACTGGTAAGCGGTGCCCGGCCATGGTTGTTCACGCAAATGCTCTTCCAAGTCCTGGGACCCTCTGCACTAACACGTTCCTCAGCGCACGATCCGCCCGGAAACAGGACCCGGAGAGAAAAGGTCCGAGAGGCAGGCTGAGTCGCGAGAACTGCCGGTTCCTAGTGCAAGGCTCGGGGCCGACAGGCGTATGATGGAGAGCAGAGAAGGGGCGAATTCACCAGAGGTGGCAGCAACAGGCCAGCTCAACTCTCCAGCCTCTTTCTCCGAACCTCGCTGGGGTGGTTTCACACCGACTTACTTTCCATGATGCACAGGCAAGCACAGGGTGAAAGGTCACAAAAATGGCGCTGGCCGTCCGTCTTTTACCCCGCTTGCTACTTTCTCGGCCTTTACCGGGCTGGGCCGCCCGGCTCCGGACTCTCGGTTCAGCCGAGGTGAAGCGCCCATTGCCTGGACTTTGCTGCTTCTGCCGCCGCCGCCTCGGCTCGGGAGCCTCCCCATTTCCTCGAGTCTCTTGGGCCTCCGCGGCCGTGGCCCTGTCTGCTCGAGGTCCTCAGCGTCCCTTGCTCAGTCCCCTGGAAGTCGCCTCAACCCTCCCGACTTTTCCTTCATGCCCCCGGCGAACCTACAGCACCGAGGAGCAACCCCAGCAGCGTCAAAAACCAAAATGATCATTCTGGGGTTCTCCAACCCCATCAACTGGGTTCGGACTCGAATTTACTCCTTCCTTATCTGGGCCTATTTCGACCAAGAGTTCAGCATCACAGAGTTCTCAAAAGGAGCGAAGCAGGTTGGTTTACTTCTCTAGGAGTACCCTATCCACCGCTCATGAATTCAGCAGTTAAGATATGCAGATGTTTAGCGATGAGGTTTCGCCTGGGTCTCAAATGATCAAATGTGGGTAGTGACTCAAATACAGAGCCCTACGGCCACTTGTAAATTAAGCTGCTGCTTCTGTTTGCACGGTCTCCGAGGGATAGGGGATTGATGGAGACACCAATTTGAAGTCCCTTAATTACTTTTTCTGCCCTCTGCAGGTTTTGAATCAGATAGAAATGGATTCAAAGCCTATTTCTATCACTTAAAAGCTCCATGGCTTTATTTCTTCTGAAATGTGAGTTTTCTGCAGAATGAAAAAGACGATACTGATTATATGCTGGCATTGATATTTTTTTTTCAGTTTATTTATATAAACACAGCCATTTATACTTATTTATGTGCTCTGTCAGTTATAAATTGAATGTTTTCAACTTTATATAATCAATGTCAAAATTAACTCGTGCTTTTTGTTTCCCTGAGTCAATTCTTGACTAATCTGTGTTTTTACAAAAGAATTTAAAAGCAAAGAGCAAGCATAGTTAATAGCATTATCAGGGATAAACCTCAGTGCCTGTCAGTACTCAAAATCTTTTGTTTGTGCAGAGTTAAATGAGCATGATGCTACTGTCCTTCAGGATTCCTGCAGATGACTTGTCAGCTTGTCTACCTCCTGCTCATTTATGTGTCAATAAGGAATGGAAGTCATCCCTCCATGGACAGGACAGAAATCATGCCCAACTCTCTACTTCCTTTGACCACAAAATAGCATGGAACACTTTTTAGTCACTCTTTGATCCTAAGTTCAAAATTCTCCAAGCCAGGCTTCAGCAATAGGTGAACCGTGAACTTCCTGATGTTCAAGCTGGTTTTAGAAAAGGCACAGGAACCAGAGATCAAATTGCCAACATCTGCTGGATCATGGAAAAAGCAAGAGAGTTCCAGAAAAACATCTATTTCTGCTTTATTGACTATGCCAAAGCCTTTGACTGTGTGGGTCACAGTAAACTGTGGAAAATTCTAAAAGAAATGGAAATACCAGACCACCTGACCTGCCTCTTGAGAAACCAATGTGCAGGTCAGGAAACAACAGAACTGGACATAGAACAACAGACTGGTTCCAAATAGGAAAAGGAGTACATCAAGGCTGTCTATTGTCACCCTGCTTATTTAACTTATATGCAGAGTACATCATGAGGAACACTAGACTGGAAGAAACACAAGCTGGAATCAAGATTGCCAGGAGAAATATCAGTAACCTCAGAGATGCAGATGACACCATCCTTATGGCAGAAAGTGAAGAGGAACTAAAAAGCCTCTTGATGAAAGTGAAAGTGGAGAGTGAAAAAGTTGGCTTAAAGCTCAACATTCAGAAAATGAAGATCATGGCATGTGGTCCCATCACTTCATGAGAAATAGATGGGGAAACAGTGTCAGACTTTATTTTGGGGGGCTCCAAAATCACTGTGAATGGTGACTGCAGCCATGAAATTAGAAGACGCTTACTCCTTGGAAGAAAAGTTGTGACCAACCTAGATAGTATATTCAAAAGCAGAGACATTACTCTCTCGACTAAGGTCCGTCTAGTCGAGGCTATGGTTTTTCCTGTGGTCATGTATGGATGTGAGAGTTGGACTGTGAAGAAGGCTGAGTGCCAAAGAATTGACGCTTTTGAACTGTGATGTTGGAGAAGACTCTAGAGAGTCTCTTGGACTGCAAGGAGATCAACCCTGGGATTTCTTTGGAAGGAATGATGCTAAAGCTGAAACTCTAGTACTTTGGTCACCTCATGTGAAGAGTTGACTCATTGGAAAAGACTGATGCTGGGAGGGATTGGGAGCAGGAGGAGAAGGGGATGACAGGATGAGATGTCTGAATGGCATCACAGACTCGATGGACGTGTCTGGGTGAACTCCAGGAGATGGTGATGAACAGGGGGTCTGGCGTGCTGCGATTCATAGGGTCGCAAAGAGTTGGACATAACTGAATGACTGAACTGAACTGAACTTGATCCTAAAGGTCCTCC
>SJYC01128402.1:0-16819 GCA_006408675.1 Madoqua kirkii | reverse complement strand
GACAGAGGATGAGATGGCTGGATGGCATCACTGACGTGATGGACGTGAGTCTGGGTGACTCCAGGAGATGGTGATGAACAGGGGGTCTGGCGTGCTGCGATTCATAGGGTCGCAAAGAGTTGGACATAACTGAATGACTGAACTGAACTGAACTTGATCCTAAAGGTCCTCCAGCTGTGAGCTATTTTAGCCCCCATCCTTGCTATTAAGTAGTGTTTGTACCCATTCATCAGCCAGTCTGTATGCAGTCTTGCCTCATCTAAGTCAATTTTTGTGCATTTAGCCATTCTGATTTCCAAGAAGAATGTTAGGTCATCCATGGCAAATATTTAGAGATTCCATTAAACCAGTGATTGCTTAGCATAACCATTCAGATCAAACAAACCAGTTTTTTAACACCTACAGCTTAAAAGGACATTGCTGAAAAGTCTTCCTACCAAGATCTCATAAGGCAACCCTTCTTTTGCATAGATGTAATTCTAGGGCTTGGGAATAATCTGGTACATCAACATTGGCTAGATTTTCTACTCTCATGAGCTCAACTTGCCCTTTAACCTCCCAACTATAGAATATTATCTTGGGATGTGAATATCAAGCTGTCAGATCATGTTCATTAACATTTTTTCTTTTTCAGTCATGGAACATGAAAGACACCTTCAAGCTCATTATTCTAGTCCAGTTCCCTTTTACAAATGATAAAAATCAAGTCTAAAAAGGTCAAATGATTAACTCAAGAATGCATAGCTAGCAACTGCTGAGGTACATTGTGACCCATTCTACAAGCATTCTTGGTTCTCCAGAGTTACTAGAAATTGTCATGATTAAGTATAACCTAGGCAAGCTTTTTAAAAACATTTTATAATTTAAAATTTTTTTCTCAAAGTATAATTGTAATATTGTTACAGATATACAGTGTAGTGATTCACAAGTTTTAAAGATTACACTCCATTTGTAGTTTCAAATATTGGCTATATTCCCTGTGTTATACAGTATAGCCTATAGCTTATTTTAAGCCAGTCTAACTACTGCACAATTGCACTCATCTCACATACTAGTAAAGTAATGCTCAAAATTCTCTAAGCCAGGCTTCAGCAATACGTGAACCATGAACTTCCTGATGTTCAAGTTGGTTTTAGAAAAGGCAGAGGAAGCAGAGATCAAATTGCCAACATCCGCTGGATCATGGAAAAAGCAAGAGAGTTCCAGAAAAACATCTATTTCTGCTTTGACTGTGTGGGTCACAATAAACTGCGGAAAATTCTGAAAGAGATGGGAATACCAGACCACCTGACCCGCCTCTTGAGAAATCTGTATGCAGGTCAGGAAGCAACAGTTAGAACTGGACATGGAACAACAGACTGGTTCCAAATAGGAAAAGAGTACATCAAGGCTGTATATTGTCACCCTGCTTATTTAACTTATACGCAGAGTACATCATGAGATATGCTGGACTGGAAGAAACACAAGTTGGAATCAAGATTGCCAGGAGAAATATCAGTAACCTCAGAGATGCAGATGACACGATCCTTATGGCAGAAAGTGAAGAGGAACTAAAAAGCCTCTTGATGAATGTGAAAGAGGAGAGTGAAAAAGCTGGCTTAAAGCTCAACATTCAGAAAACGAAGATCATGGCATCCAGTCCCATCACTTCATGGTTGGAATCAAGATTGCCAGGAGAAATATCAGTAACCTCAGAGATGCAGATGACACGATCCTTATGGCAGAAAGTGAAGAGGAACTAAAAAGCCTCTTGATGAATGTGAAAGAGGAGAGTGAAAAAGCTGGCTTAAAGCTCAACATTCAGAAAACGAAGATCATGGCATCCAGTCCCATCACTTCATGGCAAATAGATGGAGAAATAGTGTCAGACTCTATTTTTTGGGCTCCAAAATCACGGCAGATGGTGACTGCAGCCATGAAATTAAAAGACGCTTAGTCTTTGGAAGAAAAGTTATGACTAACCTAGACAGCATATTGAAAAGCAGAGACATTACTTTGCCAACTAAGGTCCATCTAGTCAAGGCTATGGTTTTTCCTGTGGTCATGTATGGATGTGAGAGTTGGACTGTGAAGAAGGCTGAGTGCCAAAGAATTGATGCTTTTGAACTGTGGTGTTGGAGAAGACTCTAGAGAGTCTCTTGGACTGCAAGGAGATCAACCCTGGGATTTCTTTGGAAGGAATGATGCTAAAGCTGAAACTCCAGTACTTTGGTCACCTCATGCTAAGAGTTGACTCATTGGAAAAGACTCTGATGCTGGGAGGGATTGGGAGCAGGAGGAGAAGGGGATGACAGGATGAGATGTCTGAATGGCATCACAGACTCGATGGACGTGAGTCTGAGTGAACTCCGGGAGTTGGTGATGGACAGGGAGGCCTGGCGTGCTGCGATTCATGGAGTCGCAGAGAGTCAAACGCGACTGAGCGACTGAACTGAACTGAACTGAACTGAACTGAGGCAAGCTTTTATTCATCATGAGAGCCAGAGGAATAGGTGGTCCAATGATAGACAGTCCTTAAACAGCTTTATTAGCCCCACAAACTTTAGTTCCATTGATAAGTACATATGATATTATCCCTGTTACTGCCATCAAACCACATTAACCACTTACTGTTTGTTTTCTAATATCTTTATATATTTTGGCCTTTTCTATGAAAGAAAAAGCTATTTCCCAGAAGCCTGTTTAGGTAGCCTGTACGTGTGCTAAGTCACTTCAGTCGTGTGTGACTCTTTGTGACCCTATGAACTGTAACTCACAAGGCTTTTCTGTCCATAGGAATTCTACAGGCAAGATTACTGGAGTGGGTTGCCACGCCCTACTCCAGGAATCTTCCCGATCCAGGAATCAAACCCTTGTGGCTCCTGCATTACAGGGGTATTCTTTACCACTAAGCCAGCAGGGATGCCCTTTGTTAGGTTAAGAAATCTTCTATCATCAAAGCTTTATTAGGGCAGCCTCCTAATGGGACATTATTACCTTACAGGATAATTTGCTCAGGTTTGATCATTGGCCACAGAAACTAAGAGTATCAAGGCTAGATTTCAAAATGATTGTGATGTGTTCAGTTCAGTTCAGTCACTCAGTCGTGTCCAACTCAAAGAGTCTTCTCCAACACCACAGTTCAAAAGCTCAGCAGAGTTCTTTGGTGCTCAGCTTTCTTATAGTCCAACTTTCACATCCATACATGACTAGTGGAAAAACCATAGCTTTGACTAGATGGAGCTTTGTTAGCAAAGGAATGTCTCTGCTTTTTAATGTGCTGTGTAGGTTAGTCATAACTTTTATTTCCGTGGAGCAAGCCTTTTAATTTCATGGCTGCAGTCACCATCTACAGTGATTTTGGAGCCCTCTCTAAGTAAAGTCTCACTATTTTCATTGTTTCTCCATCTATTTGCCATGAAGTGATGGGACCAGTTGCCATGATCTTAGTTTTTTGAATGTTGAATTTTAAGCCAATTTTTTCACTCTCCTCTTTCACTTTCATTGAGAGGCTCTTTAGTTCTTCTTCACCTTCTGCTATAAGGGTAGTGTCATCTGCATATCTGAGGATATTAAAATTTCTCCGAGCAGTCTTAACTCCACCTTGTGCTTTATCCAGCCCAGCATTTCGCATGATGTACTCTGCATATAAGTTGAGTAAGCAGGGTGACGGTATACAGCCTTAATGTATTCCTTTTCCTATTTGGAACCAGTCTGTTGTTCCATGTCCAGTTCTAACTGTTGCTTCCTGACCATTGTTGTTACGGCTGCTATAACAAAATACCTTAGTCTGGGTTGCTTAAACCATAAAACTTTATTTTCTTGCGTTTCTGGAAGCTGAAAGTCTGAGAACAAGGTGTTGGCAAGTTTGGCTTCTTCTGTGGCCTCTGTCCTTTGCTTGTAGATGGTCATTTTCTTTCTGTGTCCTCTCATGTTTTTTTCCCCCTCTGTGCTCGTGTGTCCCTGGTATCTCTGTGTGTGTCCACATTTCCTCTTGTAAGTGCACCAGTCAAATTTGACTAGGGCCCACCCTCATTTGACGTTATATCACCTCTTTAAAAGCCCTGTCTCCAAATATAGTTACCTTCTGAGGTACTGGGAGTTAGCGCTTCAATGTATGAATTTGGAAAATCCAATCCAGCCCGTAACAGTTATGAGAGTTGTCTATCCAACACACCTTTGCATCCTCTTTCTCTCGCTAGTTCTTCAAATTTCTTCTTAGATGGTTCTTCCTTTAGGAAGCCCCCTTATTGTCCATCGAGATAGTGTAAGTTCTCACCTGTATTCTCCCAAAATCATTTTGTTCTTATTCCTGTCATAATTCTTGGTTTGTCCATTTTCTCGGCTCTCTCCTCAGGTAGACAGGAAGCTCCTTGAAAACAGAGTCTTAATGCACAGCTCCATTCCTCATTGCTAGTAGTGTGGAGGATTGCAGTTGACTGTCTCCCACTTTAAAGTGGGATCTTGTACTTCAAAGTTGAGGTCTACTCCATTAGACTGTGCAAACTCATTATCTTTTCTCCCACTTTACCAATGCCATATCTGTCTTAGACCTGTCTGAAGAGTTAGCTCAGACTGTAAAGAATCTGCCCACAGTGCAGGAGACCCACATTCAATCCCTGATTCAGGATGATCCCCTGGAGAAGGGAATGGCAGTCCACTCTAGTATTCTTGCCTGGAGAATTCTACGGACAGCGGAGCCTGGCAGCCTACAGTCCATGAAATCACAAAGAGTTGGATAGGACGGAGCAGCTAACACTTTCACTTTCACTGTCTATCTTAATGAGGTTCAGCTGCAGCC
The DNA here is from genome assembly GCA_006408675.1 of Madoqua kirkii. Taxonomy (NCBI): domain Eukaryota; kingdom Metazoa; phylum Chordata; class Mammalia; order Artiodactyla; family Bovidae; genus Madoqua; species Madoqua kirkii. The sequence goes on along the minus strand of SJYC01128402.1, from coordinate 12,039 downwards.
TAGATCTCCAGACTCCCAGTACTTAGATTGTACTGCTTAGTACTTAGGTACAGACTTAGGTTGTGCTGCTATGTATTCAGGATTCAGAGGAGGATCATATGACAGTCAGGATGGCTGAATACTTCATCGTTATTTTAAAAGGAACTATATAGAAGATTTTTTAATTGAGAACCTAGTATGTACACCACACACTATCTTTTCTCGGGTCCTTGGAGTGGATACATCATTAGTGATCTGCCCACTTACTACTGTGCGTGTGGAAAGGCCATATAAGAAAAGTCAACCAACTTTGAAGGAGTCGTGCCTAACCATCAATATCTTAGTGTTGACAGTGTTTATTGCCTTTATCAGAAAATAGTCTTTCTTATACTTAGCCATTGAAGTATGAGCATTGTACATTGTATGGTATTTTGCATGGTATCTTAAAATAATAATCACCACCCTCCCCCCACTTTTCTTTTTAAGGCTTTTGCTCATGTGTCCAAATTGCTGTCACAGTGTAAATTTGATCTATTGGAAGAACTTGTGGCCAAAGAGGTAAAGTATACTTAATTTTCCTTTAAAAAATAAATATTAACGTGTATTATTTTCTTTCATTAGAATGATATGCATTGTCCTTATTTATGCTTTAAAATAACATGTATGCTGTCACCCAAAGTAGAGTCCTTCTATCTTGCCTTTGGAGTACTCGGGGTCTTAAAAAGCATAGAATGACTTGCTACTTAAGGCATAAGTGAATATGCTGTCTTTCAATTCTTACATAGAATGTTCTGTTAGGAGTTATCTAACTGAAGAATCAAATGCCTCTCAGCCTTGCTTTTGAAAGTGAATACATACCACTGTAAATTTAAAAATAGTTTTACAAAATACATTCCATGAAGAATCCACTCTACTTTTTGAAAAGCTTTTGACAATTCAACAAGTGAACTCTGGTTTGCTTTTTCCATACTTAGACTCTACGTGTATTGAAAGAAAAGGTTACTTCACTACCTGACAGCCATAAACATGCGCTTGCTGCTGACATAGATGAAATTGTGTACACATCAACAGGAGACATCTCCATTTACTATGATGAGAAAGGTAAGCCTGGAGCACAGTCAATTTTAAGTGGCCCACAGTTGTCCAGATAAGCTAAACTAGTGAAAGATCATGGAATAGTGGCATTTTGTTGGTACAAGTGGATATTTATAGAACTACAAAGAAAATAATTTATTCCTTCTTTAAAGACCTTGCTCTGGAAGACTTGGGGTATGGTAATAGTTTTGAATGCCTTTCTATCTAGAAGTTTGGGATGGTCATGAACACATTGCTGTTTTTAAAACGGGATAACCATCAAGGTCCTACGGTATAGCACCTGGAACTCTACTCAGTGTTATGTGGCAGCCTGGATGGGAGGAGGGTTTGGGGGAGAATGGATATATGTATATGTGTAGGTGAGTCCCTTTGCTGTTCACCTGAAACTGTCACAACATTGTTTGTTAATCAGCTATACCCCATTTCTTAGCGACCGCGTGGACTGCAGCCTACCAGGCTCTTCTGTCCATGGGATTTTCTAGGCAAGAGTACTGGAGTGGGTTGCCATTTCCTTCCCCAGGGAACTTCTCGACCCAGGGATTGAACCCAGGTCTCCCACACTGTAGATAGACGCTTTACGGTCTGAGCCATCAGGAAAGTCCCTATACCCCATTACAAAATAAAAAGATTAATTTAAAAGAACTTTTCCCTAATGCTGTTTAATTCATAGAAGAGAACATTGTCACTTGTTAATGAAAATTGCCCAAGACAAGCTGCTCCTATGTCAAAATGAAAATATTTGTGTTTCAGATTTCCTAACTTAAAGGAAACAATTCAGTATTTTAAGTGTCCAGCTGTATGTTAAGTAGAAGTAAAAAGTAAAAGAAAAAGTAAATACTGTTAGCTAAAGACTGTTCTAAGAGCAACAGTAACTCAGAACTCCCAACTGGATTTATTTGGAGACGATGAAAATAATTGAAAGGATCTTTGGCGTTTATCTTGTTCTTTTCCTTGTCCTGTTTTCACAATAGCATTCCTGAGTTACTTATTCCTTACTTATTCCTTCTACAAATACACACATATGTATTATGTCTAGGCATATAGGAAATCTACCCTTTGCTTACACAGTTGCCAACGCAGTTCTGCTTGAGAACTCTTTAATAGTGAAAATATTTTCACATACATGTTAATTTGAAACATCAGAAAGGTACTTTTAATGATAAATATTTTATTCTCCCTAGTATTTCAAATTGCATCTTAGCGTCATGGTCACTGCCTGGTTTTTGCACAGTACTTTCTCATAATCACTGGGCGTATAAAGTGAATTAGAGTAGAATAGAAGTGTTTTTTCTTTCTGGCAGTTGGGGTTAAGTTAGCACCAAAAAAATGTGTTTTTCCCTCTACTGTTTTTTGTCTTGACAATAGATACCTGTCATCATAATTTTAGAAAATCCCACAAATGGAAAAGAATCCACTTAGTACGCTTGGGAAATAAGTACCTGCTCAGTAAATAGTAGCTCTTATACTGGGTTACAGAGAGGGAGGCAAATACGTCGTAAACCCCAAGAGAATTTTCTAAAAATAAAAGTTGTCAATACAGGTACCCTAAGTTAGAATGAGCACAAAATTTGATCTGTAACGACTGTATAATTACTGCCAATTGCTAACTTCATTTTGGATATAAAGATGCTAGATTATTGTGATTTGTATCTGTATGTGTGTATGTTTTTTCTCTAAGGAAGGAAGTTTGTTAACATCCTGATGTGCTTTTGGTATCTAACCAGTGCCAACATCCCCGGTGAAGCCATAAGTGGAGCCCGTGTGTTCCAGGTTAAGTTGGGGGATCAGAACGTGGAAACTAAACAGCTTCTTAGTGCAAGCTATGAGTAAGTCTAATCACATTTTATTGTTTCCTTTCTTTAGGAAATGGAAGGTAGTATGCAGATATGAAAACTAAAGGGAGCTTTAGGAAGAAAAAATTGAAATTTGACAAGTATCTATGAAGAGAGATAGTTATAAAGACACACTGGCCATGAAACAGGAGTGTTCAGAAATTAGGAAGCGGTAATATTCCTGAACTTAATTAAACAGTGTTTCAGCTGTCTATTGCTACATACAAACCATTCCAAAACTCAGTGACAACAAACAGCCATTCATTTCGCCTGCTTTTCTACTGCTCTGGAATTTTGGAAAGGCTCAGCTGTGGTGTTTTCTCTGCTTTACCTGGCATCAACTGGGATGGCAGGAGCCAGGGATTCATTTCCACAACGGGCTTCCTCACTCACAGGGCAGCACCAGGATGCTCCTTGGCTTCTCCATATAATGTCTCATTCTTCAAGGCCTCTCTTTGTAGCTTGGGCTTGTGGAGGTGTTAAGATAGTCACGTGTTTTACATGGTGGTTGGCTTCCAAAAGACAGAAGATGCTAGACACAGCCCTCTAGAAAAGGGCTATGTCCAGGATTGGAACAGCATCACTTCTGCATGGTTTGCTGGTCCAAACCAGGATCTGCACAGGGCAGGACATGGAGATACTCCACCTCTTCATGGGGCAGCAGCAAGGTCACCTTGCCGAAGAGCATGTGAAATATAGTTATGACCATCTTTGGAAAATAAAACATGCTGTAATTGGCACATGGACCATCCACTCACTAGATAATTATCAACCATCTCCTCTTTACCAGGTACTCTGGTGGGAGTTCAGACACAGAATTGAAGGGTTCCTGCCCTAAAGGAGGTACTGTGTAATGGGAGGTTAGCAACCTATTTAAATGAGACACTGTAGTGTATTATTGTGTGAATAAAATTTGGAATAGTGAACAATTCAAGAGAGTCAGTGGAGATACACTTTAATATCTGTTTAAAAGAATACTTTTATGTCATCAAAGTATACAAATTGGCTTTAAAACAATGAACAAAACCCCAAAATGACCTAAGAAAGAAAATGTATCCTGTTTCACTAAGGTAAAGAGAATTATATCTCCATTTTTTCACTTCTTGAAGGAAATGTGCTTTTTTTTTTTCATTTCTTTTCCCTATGTGGAATTTTGCTTTATTTGTAATTGCCCAAAATAGTCTATATATTTAAGTAATTATTTAATTTAAATCTACTGAATTGTCCCTTTTTAAAGATATCATTTAGAACACTGTAATCAACACTAACCTTTGGTTGTTCTGATAGTCCCTACTAAGATCACAGGCAGGTCATAAAGACTGCTGTTTTCAAGAATGAACTTAGTGCCAGCTGTAAGTAAATCTAATCACATAACCAACTTGCATGGAAGTGCTATTTTATCACCATAGTCCAGTTTTTTTCTCTTCATATTAGGCATATATTATAGCTAGTAGTTAGCAGAATAACACGTTTCTCTCACAGACTGGCAGATATTGGAGTGTATATAGATCTGTCTATTAAAAATACTCAGTTTCGTGGCAGATTCATGTCAATGTATGGCAAAACCATTACAGTATTAAAAAGTAAAATAAAATTAAAAAAAATAAAAAACTAAGCAAAAAAATAAAGAATAAAAATACTCAGTTGAGAATGCCCTTCTAATTTTTGTGGGGATATTTTTTGTGATCAAATTGGTAGATTAAACTTTTGATTTCTATTTACCATTATCTGTTAGCTTTTTGCTAAAAACTGCCTCAACTGTGTACTTGCAAATTACATAGTGATCCAGGAAGTTTTTGAACTGATACAGAGTACACATTGTTTATAATGTTTCCTTAGATTTCAGAGAGAGTTTACACAAGGAGTAAAGCCTGACTGGACCATTGCACGGATTGAACACCCAAAGTTATTAGAATAATTGTTCTTGGAAAAATCAGCTTATTGAACTTTTGGCAATTACTGTGAAAGACTAAGGAAGAAAAAATTTTCAGCTCAATTGATCTTCACTTAATCAAGTTTGTGGATTACTTTTGTATTATTATAAAATGTTCCTTGTAAATAAGCATGATACAATAAAGCAGTTTCCATAGATTGTCCTCACTTTCTGTAAAAGTAAAGTAAAAAAAATTATAACATCCTGTCACTGGTGTCATATTCAGTGTCATTTCTCATGTTACATGCATATGTATATATACCCAAACTAATTTTACAGGCAGTAAAGAAAATATTGAAAAAACTACACATTTCTAAATTTATAATCCTGAAATATTGTATTTGTGGTTAATATACCAATAATTCAAGTATGTGGAAGATTTATTTTTAAAAAGTCACTGCTGCTATTTGATTACCTCTTTTTTCACTAGCTAGGTGAGAAAGAACAGATGGAATTACAGCAGATGGGTCACTGCAGAACTAAAAATCAGTGAACCTCACTAAAGCACAAAGAGAAAAGAGAAATAGAACAGTGCCTTAGTCCCCTATGAAATAACATCAAGTTTTTCTAACATACTTGTATTTGGACTCCTAGAAAATGGGATAAGGGAGACAAAAACAGTGTAAACAACAATGTCTGAAAGTTTTCCTAATTATGAAAATTATAAACCCAGAGATCCAAGAAATTCAACCATCAGGGACACACATAAAGAAAATTAAAGTACATCATAAAGTAAACTAGAGAAAATTAGAAAAGCAGCTGGAGAAGAAAAAAACAACCACATTCCATACAGAGAGTGACTGTATTTCTTTTCTTAAACTCTGCAAGTTAGAGGCCTTGGCATGGTATCTGAAAGAAAGAAATATACCTGTTGACCTGGAATTCCATATTCAGGAAATATATCCTTCAGAAAAGGTGAGAAAAGACTTTCAGACAAGGAAAAGATGATAGAATTTGTTACCGGAAGACCTGTTTTATAAGAAATGTTAGGAGCTAGTTCACAGAATAGAGTTTGAAAATGGACCCATGCATATTGCACAATTGATTTTGACAAAGGTGCCATGGTTGTTTAATGAGAAAAGTCTTAACATAGAATAAATATATATTTAAATAGTAAATAACCTTATCTTTTGCCTTACATGATTGTATATTTTGAATATTAAATCCCTGTCAGATGTGTGGTTGACAAATATTTTCTCCCATTCCACAAGATGCACTTTGGTGATTGTTTCCTTTACTGCACAGAAGCATTTTTGTTGTAGTCCCACTTAATTTTTGCTTTTGTTGCCTTTGCTTTAGTGTCAAATCCCAAAAAATCTTTCCCAAGACCAATGTCAAGGAGATTACCCCCTATGATTTCTCTAGGAGTTTATGATACGCAACTATATACTTTTGCCTTAGATTAATCAAACATTAACATTTTGTCATCTCTTTTTCCTTTTCTCTCTTTTACACACACACTATACACAGTTTTTATCTAAACCATTTGAAAGCAAATTTCAGACTTCAGATACTTTACTCCTAAATATTTCAACATGCATTCCCCCCCCATATAAGAACATTAGCAATAATTCCATATCATCTAATATTTAAAACAAAATTTAAAATCCTGCCAATTGTCTTAAATTATCTTTTTGAACTGAGAATCAATCAAGATTCACACATTGTATTTGGTTATTATGTCTTTTAAGTCTATTTAAAATTTTTAGGAAATCACCATTTTTATGACATTTCAATTTTGAGGAGTCTAGGATAGTAGACATATACCATATGCCATATCCAGATGTGTATAAGAGACAGATACTTAAAGCTTGCTAAAATATTTAGCAAGAGTAATTTGCAGAAAAATAAATGATTAAATTTTTATAAAGTATAAAGCATTTAATCTATGTCTTATCTAATCTTAGGTGAAATAGAATATAAGATCAATAAGGCACATAATTGGCAGCCTGGATGGGAGAGGAGTTTGTGGGAGAATAGATACATGTGTTTGTATGACTGAGTCCCTTTGCCATTCACCTGAAACAATCATAACATTATTAATCAGCTACATCCCAATGCAAAATAAATTTTTAAAGGCACTTATTACTGAAAAAGAAAAATGCAACCAGTTAGACTTTCACTTACCAGTTACACTATCTGTTGTAAGATACATCTCCAATGGTTTTAAAAATAGATGGGGAATGTTTGACTTAGAATCAATGAAATACAGTGTTATTATTTGTGAAAATATACCTAAATTTTAGTAGTAGTAGTAATGGTTAGTAGTTTGTCACTCAGTCATGTCCGACTCTTTGCAACTCCATGGACTGTAGCCCACCAGGCTCCTCCCTCCATGGGATTCTCCAGGCAAGAGTACTGGAGTGGGTTGCCATTTCCTTCTCCAGGGGATCGGACCCAGGTCTCCCGCATTGCAGGCAGACGCTTTAACCTCCGAGCCACCAGACTTTTCTAAAATGCAAGAGACTAATAAGGCACTAAGTGCATGATAGTAGCAACTATCTGGGGGAAAAAAGGGAGTAAAATGTGACTAATGTTTCATTTCTTCAAAAAAAAAAATCTTGATACTTAAACTGTGGTCTTTGTGTATGTTTTCTCAATAAAAGGAACCAGGCGTTGGGGGCAATTCCAATAAATTGGAAAATATACGGAAGACAAGAGTAGCCTGAAACATATTCTTAGGGCAGAATGCAAGGACACTCTCAAAGCTGACTGAAGTAATGCTAAAAGTTCTTTATTACTATATAACAAACCCAAAACTGAGTCACTTAAAAATAACAGCAGTTACTTCCTTTACTCATACACTTGGGCAGGGTTTGGCTTGGATTTTCTGCTCCATGTAGTGTTGACTGAAGTTAGTTGGGGCTATTTAGCTGAAGGCCAAGTTGATGCAACATTGCTTTACTTGTGTGTCTGGCTTCTTGGAGATGTTTGGAAGGCTGGATGAACTGGGTCACTTTTGGTCTGAGCAATCTTTGAATTTTTCGTTACAAATTATGTTAGATACAGATGAAGTAAATTGGCAGATCTGCTATCCCAGTAAATTCTCTTGTCGGTGTTATTGAATATCCCTATTGTGTTGGGTTGTTTAATCAAAGATTTTGATCCTTTAAGGTTGTATGGTAGGGATTCTAAGGTTTTTGTTTTGATCTCACTAGCTTTTATCCTTACAGATGCTGCAATCCAGTTGTTCCCAGTGAGTTCAACTGTTTTTGTTTGAGGGTGGGGAGAAGGGTGGGTGTGATGGAATTCTACATATCACTGATATCAGGAAGTATTTGTCTTTCTTTGGCTTATTTCACATAGCATAATATTCAGGTTGTAGCACATGACAGGATTTCCTTCTTTTTTTAAGGCGAACAATATTCCATTATATAAATATACTACACACACACATATATATACACCATATCTTCATCTATTAACGGACATTTAATTCGTTCCCATATCTTGATTACTGTGAATAATGCTGCAGTGAACGTGGAAGTACAGATATCATTTTGAATAATGATTTCATGTTCATCTTCCTTGGATATATGTATCCAGAGGTAGATTGCTCCATCATATGTTAGTTCTATTTTTAATTTCTTGAGGAACCTCTATTCTGTTTTCCATAATGTCTGTACCAATTTATATTCCCACCAGCAGTACACAAGAGTTCTCATTTCTTCACATTCTCGCCAGTTTGTTTACCTTTTGACTTTCTGATAGGAAACATCCTCACAGGTGTTAGGCTTTTATTTTTGAGTTTACCTGATGATTAGTGATATTGAGCACTTTTTCTAGTATATGGTGGCCGTTTATGTATCTTTTCTTGAAAAAAATGTACATTCAGATCCTTTGCCCAGTTTTAAATTGAGTTATTTGGATTTGTTTTGTTTTCACTGTTGAGATGTATGGATTCTGTATATTTTGAATATTAAATCCCTGTCAGATGTGTGGTTGACAAATATTTTCTCCCATTCCACAAGATGCACTTTGGTGATTGTTTCCTTTACTGCACAGAAGCATTTTTGTTGTAGTCCCACTTAATTTTTGCTTTTGTTGCCTTTGCTTTAGTGTCAAATCCCAAAAAATCTTTCCCAAGACCAATGTCAAGGAGATTACCCCCTATGATTTCTCTAGGAGTTTATGATACGCAACTATATACTTTTGCCTTAGATTAATCAAACATTAACATTTTGTCATCTCTTTTTCCTTTTCTCTCTTTTACACACACACTATACACAGTTTTTATCTAAACCATTTGAAAGCAAATTTCAGACTTCAGATACTTTACTCCTAAATATTTCAACATGCATTCCCCCCCCATATAAGAACATTAGCAATAATTCCATATCATCTAATATTTAAAACAAAATTTAAAATCCTGCCAATTGCTTAAATTATCTTTTTGAACTGAGAATCAATCAAGATTCACACATTGTATTTGGTTATTATGTCTTTTAAGTCTATTTAAAATTTTTAGGAAATCACCATTTTTATGACATTTCAATTTTGAGGAGTCTAGGATAGTAGACATATACCATATGCCATATCCTGAATGTGTTTGATTATTATAGTGCCATTTCTATAACTTGGAATTAGGGCTAAAGACTTAATTAGATTCTTATGTCTATAAGTGATCACAGATATTATAAGTAGTTGTACTTCATAATATAATACATATATAATACATATATTAGAAAACTCAGCAGTGGCCACAGGACTGGAAAAGTTCAGCTTTCATTCCAATCCAAAAGAAAGGCAATGCCAAAGAATGTTCAAAGTACTGCACAATTGCACTCATCTCACACGCTAGCAAAGTAATGCTCAAAATTCTCCAAGCCAGGCTTCAACAGTACATGAACGGTGAACTTTCCAGTTGTTGAATTTGGTTTTAGAAAAGGCAGAGGAACCAGAGATTAAATTGCCAACATCCATTGGATCATCAAAAAAGCAAGAGAATTCTAGAAAAACATCTGCTTTATTGACTATGCCAAAGCCATTGACTGTGTAGATCACAACAAACTGTGGAAAATTCTGAAAGAGATGGGAATACCAGATCACCTGACCTGCCTCCTAAGAAACCTGTATGCAGGTCAGGAAGCAACAGTTAGAACTGGACATGGAACAACAGACTGGTTCCAAATAGGAAAAGGAGTACGTCAAGGCTGTACATTGTCACCCTGCTTAACTTATAATGCAGAGTACATCATGAGAAACGCTGGGCTGGATGAAGCACAAGCTGGAATCAAGATTGCCAGGAGAAATATCAATAACATCAGATATGCAGATGACGCCATCCTTATGGCAGAAAGTGAAGAACTAAAGAGCCTCTTGATGAAAGTGAAAGAGGAGAGTGAAAAAGTTGGCTTAAAATTCAACATTTAGAAAACTAAGATCATGGCATCTGCTCTGATCCCTGCATGGCAAATAGTTGGGGAAACAAACGGTGAGAGACTTTATTTTGTGGGGCTCCAAAATCACTGCAGATGGTGACGGCAGCCATGAAATTAAAAGACGCTTACTCCTTGGAAGTAAAGTTATGACCAAACTAGACAGCATATTGAAAAGCAGAGATATTACTTTGCCAACAAAGGTCCATCTAGTCAAGGCTATGGTTTTTCCGGTGGTCATGTATGGATGTGAGAGTTGGGCTATAAACAAAGCTGAGCACTGAAGAATTAATGCTTTTGAACTGTAATGTTGGAGAAGACTCTTGAGAGTCCCTTGGACTGTAAAGAAATCCAACCAGTCAATCCTGAAGGAAATCAGTCCTGAATATTCATTGGAAGGACTGATGCTAAAGCTGAAACTCCAATACTTTGGCCACTTGATGAGAAGAACTGACTCATTGGAAAAGACCCTGATGCTGGGAGGGATTGGGGGCAGGAGGAGAAGGGGACGACAGAGGATGAGATGGTTGTATGGCATCACCGACTCGATGGACATGGGTTTGAGTGAACTCCAGGAGGCGATGAACAAGGAAGCAGTCCATGGGGTCACAAAGAGTCGGACATGACTGAGTGGCTGAAATGGTCTAAATGAACTTTGGGAGAGCTAAATGTGAATTGCTTGTCTTTATTTCTGTCAGCCTTATTTAAAAGAACCCCTCAGCATCACTTTCTATGCCCTAACTCAGCTTTATTTTAGTTTATAGCACTTATCACATCCAACATTGTGGTAAATATTACTTTGTTGACTTGTTCCGTTGTCTGCCTTTCCAACTGAGGCAGTAACTTCTATCTTGTCCACTGCTATATCCCCGGAGCCCATAATAAATTATGGTACATAGTAGAGCTCAGTAAATATTATTTACATAATTGAATAACAAATGATCAAGACTTACTCCCTACGACTGCATTTCCAGGTTCATGTGACAGAAACATTTTCCCTCTTACTTTTGATTTAATGCCCTAGTAAGCTAGATGTAATTTTTTAAATCATGTGTAGTCCCTCAGCACATATGGTATTATTGGATACGTGACCTTGCTTTTACAGTCCTATAATGTTATTTCTTCTGAACACCACATGGTGGAGCCAGTTATGTGGGGAATGTAAATGCAGAACTTGCAGTAAATTTGATAGGGCCTGAAGTCACTGAAAAATAGGATTGCTCGGTTTCAGTTTCAGTTCAGTTCAGTTCAGTCGCTCAGTTGTGTCCGTCTCTTTTCGACTCCATGGACTGCAGCATGCCAGGCCTCCTTGTCCATCACCAACTCCCAGAGTCTACCCAAACTCATGTCCATCGAGTTGATGATGCCATCCAACCATCTCATCCTCTGTCGTCCCCTTCTCCTACCTTCAACCTTTCCCAGCATAAGGGGCTTTTCAAATAAGTCAGCTTTTCGCAGTAGGTGGCCAAAGTACTGGAGTTTCAGCTTCAACATCAGTCCTTCCAATGAACACCCAGGACTGATCTTCTTTAGAATAGACTGGCTGGATCTCTTTGTAGTCCAAGAACTCTCAAGAGTCTTCTCCAACACCACAGTTCAAAAGCATCAGTTCTTCAGCCCTCAGCTTTCTTCACAGTCCAACTCTCACATTCATACATGACTACTGGAAAAAACATAGCCTTGACTAGATGGACCTTTGTTGGCAAAGTAATATCTCTGCTTTTCAATATGCTGTCTAGTTTGGTCATAACTTTACTTCCAAGGAGTAAGCGTCTTTTAATTTCATGGCTGCAGTCACCATCTGCAGTGATTTTGGAGCCCC